>PVLD010003506.1:103621-141504 GCA_004027595.1 Dinomys branickii | reverse complement strand
GACAAAGAAATACAAATGGCAAATAAATATATGAGAAAATGTTCCACATCCTTAGTCATTCGAGAAATGCAAATAAAAACAACATCGAGATTTCATCTCACCCCAGTAAGACTGGCCAGTATGAAAAAGTCATCCAATAACAGATGCTGGTGAGGCTGTGGAGAAATAGGGACTCTATTACACTGCTGATGGGAATGCAGACTGGTGCAACCACTGTGGAGAGCAGTTTGGAGATTCCTCAGCAAGCTAGGTCTAGAGGTTCCATTCAAACCAGCTATTCCTCTTCTGGGTATTTTCCCAGAAGATCTGAAAACATCATATCACTCTGATATATGTGCACCCATGTTTATAGCAGCACAATTTGTAATAGCTAAAATGTGGAAGCAACCCAAGTGTCCATCCACAGAAGAGTGGATTAAAAAACTGTGGCATTTTTATATAATGGAATATTATTCAGCTATAAAGAAAGACAGTTTTGGGGACTTTGTAGGCAAGTGGTCAAAACTGGAGTCCATGCTCATAAGTGAAATAAATCAGCGATACATGTGCAGGCAACGTATTGTATCACTGGTGTAAGAACCCGAGCGTGGGAATATAAACTAAGAGACATGAAGGAAATCTGTTCTAAAACAAAGAACAGATGGGACAAGGGAAAGGAGAAAAGAAAGAGACAAAAATGTATGTATGTATATATGAATATGCATATATGCAGGAGGGCTAACATGGTTCTACTATTGCATTATATCACTTAATGCTAAGCAATAATCGATGACGGGTTATTTGATCAATCTTGTATGTCTGTATGTGTTATCCTGAACACACACTTCGAAGATATCAATATGCAAAGCAGCAACTATTGGTGGTTTTTTTTGTTGTTGTTGTTATTGTTGTTGTTTGCCTGTTTTGTTTTTTGTCTTTCGATTTTTGGTTTTTGTGTTTTTTTCTGTTGTTGAGAGGATTAATTGTCTGACTAATTTTGCATGTCTGTATATGGGTTCATATATTTACACTTCAAAGATATCAATGGATAAAGCAATAACCACTGTTGAGACCATGTCACCTTGTCTATAGATTAGTTGTGATTGTACTATTTTTTATGCTAATTGGTGTCTGTTTGTTAATATGTTTTTGTACTTTATTTTTTTAAAAAATAAAATTAAAAAAATGCCACAAGGACTGCTATCTAGAACATACAAAGAATTAAAAAACATGTACCTGTCCAAATTCAAAGACCCAATCCTGAAATGGGCAGCTGAGATGAATACACACTTCTCAGATAAGGAAATACAAATGGCAAATAAATATATGAGAAAATGTTCCACATCCTTAGTCATTCGAGAAATGCAAATAAAAACAACATCGAGATTTCTTCTCACCCCAGTAAGACTGGCCAGTATGAAAAAATCATCCAATAATAAATGCTGGCGAGGCTGTGGAGAAATAGGGACTCTATTACACTGCTGGTGGGTATGCAGACTGGTACAATCACTGTGGAGAGCAGTTTGGAGATTGCTCAGCAAACTAGGTCTAGAGGTTCCATTCAAACCAGCTATTCCTCTTCTGGGTATTTTCCCAGAAGACCTGAAAACATCATATCACTCTGATATATGTGCACCCATGTTTATAGCAGCGCAATTTGTAGTAGGTAAAATGTGGAAGCAACCCAAGTGTCCATCCACAGAAGACTGGATTGCACACATTTTCTAAGCTGAAGAGTGGATACACTTCAGACATTTTTGTTTGTTTCTTTATGGTTACTGGAAATTATTGAATTCAGGACCTTTGCACTGAGTTACATCCCCAACCTATTTTTTATTTTAAGACAGAGTCTCACTAAGCTGCTAAGTTGCCCAGGCTGGGTTGAATTTGCCACACTTCTGCCTCAGCCTCCCAGAATATTAGGATTATAGGCCTGTGACACCAAGCCCAGCTCCGACACGGGTTCCTAATGGGATTCCTTGGCTCCCTGATGTTGGTGCTGCCCTGCTCGTGTTGGTTCTGCTCTGTCACTTGTTGAGCTGTATTTGCTGAGCTCCTATTTTGTGTTGTATTTCAGTGTTCCAGAGTGCTGCAGATACACAGTGTCATCCCCATATCCTGCAGGTGGAAAGATGCACGTGGTACTGTTTAGTGACTTGCCCTGTGTGCCTTGCATGTAATTGGAGTGGCCAAGTTGCCCCTAATCTGCGGCTGTGTCCACTAAGCTGGGGGTTTCGTTTGTTCAGGTAGGAGGAGGACAGATGGTATGAGGCAAATGGAAAGTTGAAGCCGAGAAGTCAGGCTGGCAGCTGGAGGGCTGGGGCTCCTGCCCCTACCAGAGAGAGGGCCAGTTGGACCCTTGAGGCAATCTTTTCCCTTCCTGTACCACTGCTATCACCTCTGAATTGAAGGCTATGTTCTGGACACCTGTCTTAAGGCACATTTAATTGTGAAGGACATTTAGCCAGCATCAGCACTTAGGACCTGCCCCTATCCTGGACAGGATGCTCCCTAATGCCCAAAGGTGATCCCTTCCCATTAGAATAGCAATCCTCACTATCTTTCAGGTCTATGGGGAGGAAAATTGATTTTTGAAAACTTTGCTTGTGAGCTTTCTTTCCTCTTTTAGAATGTGGGGGCTTTCGCGGGAGCTCTGCTTCCATTGTCCCTGGCCGACGCTGTTTCCCTGAGAGCAGAGATTGGGCCTAGTTAAAGTGGGGATGTTGCAAAGGACACATTCCAGGGGCTGTTTCAGGTGTGTCCACGAGGGAGGTGCATGGATACTGCGCAGTAAAATCAATTCTCATTTGTTCTTCCAGGATGGCCGGGCAGATAGGGACCCATGCTAAGTTATGTGGTTTAAATGAAAACAAAGTCTGAGTGCAGGGATGGCAGCTTGGAAGGCTGCTGCACACAGCCAGGGGCCAGGCTGCACCTCTCAGCTGTCGGCCTCTTTCCTTCTTCCCTGAGCACGGCTCTAGAAGCACAGGGCCCCCATCTGTACCCTGTACGGTGAGAACATGCGGTGTACGCATTGCCCCGTCCCTCCTCCTCTTTGGGCTGCTGAACTTCTTGCTACTGTCTCTTTGTAAGCCTGGCAGACACTCAGCTCCTCCTCCAAGGATGGCGTGGGTTGAAAATTGTGTAACCTTGGAAAAGGGTTCACTTTATCACGGTGTTTTACACTTTTCTCTGCAGAACATTGGTGACTTAATTAACCTACTTGTAGATGTAGCAGCTGAAAGATACATTTCCCGATGCATCTCCATCTCTTTTTCAGTCATCATACACTTAAATTGCAAATTCTCATGAACTGTAACCCACAGTGTCTTATGGCTCTTGATTCTACATTTCCCCGTAGATCTTCTATCTTCCAACATGTCAAAGTTAGAGTGTGTGGCTGTTAGGAAAAGGTATAGCTATATTAAACCACGCAAAAGACCTACATTGAAATAATGTTAAGAATATGCCTCAATACTCCTAATAACAGGCATAGTTAAGTGTGGATGCAAAGCCTATTCTCCCAGTGCCGCTGTGCCCAGGTGTTGGAGGTCGTGTGCGCGCAGTGCAAACTTGGAGGCTTGGACCTGGCATCTTTCCTGGGGCTCATTCTCATGCAGTGTAAAACTGTTTCATGTATCACCTCTTTGCTTTATTTTATCAAATTCTTCCTTCCCATCCTACATATTCACCCTTTGCCTTCATCTCCTAGAGATTCTCTACCCATAGTTTTAGAATGATTCATGTAACTCAAGGTGCTTTTTGAAAATTGGAAAGAATTTTAAGAACAGAAAATCACTGAATTATGATCAAAACCAGTAATGGCTGATTTATATATGATTATTTTCCCTTAAGACAGCTCAGAAGATGTTTGCAAATTCTTTCTCTTTCTCCCCATCCCCCCACATTGGTTCTTTTGAGTTCAAAAACTTGTATCATAAGCACATTTTTTATGGCTAAAAATTGGGGCTTACAAAGGGAAGATGACAAGCCTGTAATTGGCATAGTTGGTATGAAAGTTTGCTTGCATACAAGAGATTCATGTTTGCAATTTCATTTTAGCAAAACATCCTAAGCATCCGGATAAACCACAGGAGGGCAAGGGCTGTGGGAACTCTTTCCAGAACCACCTGGCTTCAGATTCATCCATAAAAGTGGAACCACATGGAGCTCTATTCTAGTTCTCTGGGACCAATGGACATTTTCACCTAACTGGAGATGAAACTCAACATGCGAGCATTTGGTAGCTGACACTTTCTGAGTATATGCACAGTTCTATTATACCTACTTTGTGTCCATATTATGCCCATGCTATGCTTGGTTCCTATTTACTTATGTGCGGTGGATGTTTTGGGGGCTCAGCCACAGCTTGGAACATCTTACAGACCCAAAGAAGACAGCAACATGTGGCATCATGACCTGCATTTTGTTTGTACTGTTTTCATTCCTTTAATCATTCATTCACATTTCTCTCCCTCTCCCAACCCATCTCTGTGCCTCCACCCCTCCCAACTTACCTTGGAATTCATCATAAAATTTCCTATATTGAACCTTTTCTCTGTTACTTGAGGATAGGTATAAACATTTTTTGTTTTGACTATAGGTACAATTTTCTTTTGGTTTCAGATCTTAAATGAAATATTTATGTAATACAAAAGATATACATTGAAAAGTAAAAGTGCCTTTTCTATCTACATATGTATGCCTATTGCCTTTCCACCAGTAATTATGTTTGTTTGTTTGCTTCTTTTTGTCTTTCTTAACCAATGAGATCTTCTTATACACACTGGTTTACAAACTCGCTTCCCTCCTGTTCACTTGGGTATTTTTCCCTGCAGATGCACTTTTCTTGCAGCTGCAAAATATGCACTTGTGAATGCTGCGTGACTTTCTCTTTTCTAGGCCCTTTCTGATGGGCACTCATGTTGTTTCTACTCTTTGACCTCTATAAAACTGCTGTCCTGAGCATGCACGTTCATTATCTGTGTGTTCTGTGAGGTTATTTATGTAGGATGCATCTATCAATATGGATCAAACGGATCCATGAAGCAGAACTCCATGCAATGTTTAAACTGTGAGTGAGTTGTCAAGAGAATTTGGAAAGACACAGTAGTTGAGTGAAGCCCAGGCCACTGCAGCTCAGCCTGCCCCATCACTTTGCACTCAGGGTGGCAGGGGAGGGCTTGTTGGGAATGACTATTCCCACCCGACTTGGAGCCCTCAGGTGACCAAGGGCTCTGGCCAGGCCATCTTAGATTGTCTGTCACTTTAATGTCCTGTCTAACCATGGCTGCCCTTTTGAACAGCCATATTTGCCTTAGTAAATTTTGGCTTGAGTGGCAGGGTCAGAAGGCAGACACCTTTAGGAAGAAAAATGTGTGCCTTAGGAAACAAAAGCAGGAGGAGAAGGTGCGTGGCATGAGTGATACTCAGGGCAAATACAGAATGCTGGCCTGTCTGCCTTTTCTGTATTCACTCAAAATATTGCCAGATGTCCAAGGCCAGGGGACATTCAGTGCCATTCATTTTCCCCTTCATTTTACAAGCTTTTACTGGATACCCTAGTGGTGCCAAATCTGTGTGGGGGTCTGGACACACAGGTTACTAAAGCAAAGCCTTGACTCGCAAGTTCACAGTCAAGTAGGGCAGCAGCTACCACCACAAGTCAGTGTAGACCCTGCAGAGAGCAGGGGCCAGGCCTACGTACAGGAACTTTGAGAGCACAGGGGACATTATCACTATGGCTGGAGGAACCTGTGGTCCCTGTGTTGTCTCCTAAAGGTTTAGTAGGAGGGTGAGATTGAGCTAACGCACCTCTTGCAACTCTGAAGGGCAGGATGCACTTTAAGTGTCCATTTGGTTGTAGGAATTTATGACATTAGCAAACAGCACTGGACAAGTAATCAGCAAACTAGATGGCACTGGGGCTCAGTAAAAGTGAGCGCACACTCACCCCAGGCCTTACCTTGTGCGCTGTTGCTGGGTAAAGGCAGTAGGCATCTGGCAGGGAATCTGGGCAGGGAAAGCAGTGGGAGTGTTGAAAGACCCTGCCCTGGGGATGCGTACGGTGCATGGCGCCCTTTGCCGTGTGATGCATTGCTCCTAGAGCCCGGTGTGGGGGCAGCATGGTGATGTAGCTCCTGCCGTGAAGAGTGCAAAGTGGAATTTTAGCTTAATAGGCAGAATTAACTTTCTCCATTTCCTTTTTTTTAAGATTCATTGTAATCAAGTGCACATACATTTGCCTCTCCTCCTTAAAAAGTCATTATATTTCAATTCTTTTTTGCTTTCATACTGTCATTTCAAAGAATCAAACAATTTTTAATCATCAGTGTTAGGGGTTTAGGATAATATTAGTTGAATTTTTCACATTCAGAGGCAAGTTTCAACCTTTAATATTCACCAAACTTCAATTAATTTATTTCCTCTTTAAAGGCCTAAAGGCAATCTGAATCATTTTTACTGTCATATAACATCCCCAAACAATATTTTATGAGGCTGAGTTTAGTTAGTGGTTAATAGATTCAGGCTTAGTTAAGGCTTGCTCATAGGCATCTCCTTGTTCTAGAAATGTCTGTTTATTATCAATTTAATGTGGATGGAACTACTTATTCACTCTTCAGAAACCCTTTATGACTCCTAATTAAAGTCTTTGTCTGAACACAAAATAATTAATACATGAAATGAAGCCACGGGAAAAAAGCAACTGTGAAATAGTCACTTGGTTGTGTGTTGAGCAGTATTTAATCATTAGAGTAACACTGTGTTTGCACTTTTGGAAAGAAAACAAGGCGCAGACTTCATGTTTATTTAACACTTTGTCTTCTTGGAGGTATGAAATGAGTCCTATGGAGTGCCGCAACAGTAAATCATATGTTCTGAAAATTACTGGGTCTTAAACAGTAGTGTCATTTTAAAACTAAATAGTTTGGTGGTGCTCCGGCATATAAAACTGACCTCTTAGAACAACATCTACTGTTTACACTGAAAGACAAGTAAAGGAAATAAAAACAAGACATAAAATAGAGTGCTGCTAGGATGCCATTTATTCCGGTTTGGTTTTAGCTGGAAATCTGATGCTACTAGAGGTCGTGAGACTGTTCAGTGACGCCTAAGAGGGCCCTTGTCTGTACCCCATGGTGTGCCCCTTCTCTTCTGCCCTGTGAAGGCTTTGCTAAATGGTCTGAGAAGTAGCTGGTTCCTCCAAAGGTGCAAATATGTCCATATTAAATGAGACCTCATTAGTGGGCAGACAAGGGTAGAGTAAAAATTCACAGCAGGCTCTTTTTGCAGGAATCATAAATAAAGGAGACTGGCTGGCCTGTGGGATTAGTCCTAGGGTAAGGAATTTTCACCTCTGGGCCACTGCTTCAAACTGGACCTTGACAGAGACATTGAGTTCTTGGGGGTAAGGGGCCATGTGAAATGAGGAGGTGTTCTTGGCAGCTGCTCACAGATCTGTGTTTGCATCTTGCTGGAGCAAGGCATTGACCTTGAGGAGGGAAATCAGAGCGGAGGTCAAGGGTAGCGACAGAGTCTCTGTCTGGTGGATCTTCACTTGGTTCAAGCTCTGGACTTAGGAAACTGGAGTTAAAGAACAGGACAGAATGAAGGAAGAAGGAGGAAGGAAGGAGGCCCCTGTGCTTTTCCTTTGCCCTGTATGAAGTGCATTTCTGTTTCACTTTGCCCCTGCAGGACACTCTGGAGCTCTGGACTCTCCTCCTGTCTGCATCCTTGGCTGCTAGTGAACTTTGGGCAAGCACAACCGGTCCTTGGGGTTTTATAGTGATTCCTGTTGCTTTGACAAAGCCAAGAGCACATCCCATTGGACTGCTTCTTCCCATTCTCTTTCCATACTGCATATATACTCTGGAAAAGTTGGAGCACATGGAAAAGCAAAAATTGTAAAAGAAGAATTGCCCATAATCCCTTCCCAGTGAGAACTGATGGGTGCATCTTCAGGTGAGTTGTCTACCCTTCTGTGCCACTGTGGTCACATGGTATTTTCTATTCCTCTGATGGGATTTTACAGTATTTTATTGAGGGCACATGTCATCATTACTTTACCAATCTCTTACTCTTAGATGCTTAGGTTGTTTCCAACTTTGTGTGTCCTACAGCTGCAAGCCCTTTTGGACCCATCAGGAAAGCTTCTTCACTCCCTGGCTTCTCCTCTGCTGTCTGCAGTGCTCTCTCATGGCTCTTGTCTGCCATGGACCCCTGTGTTCTCTAACGAACCTGCTTGTGGGGTTGGTGGTACACAGGCAGTCTCACCAGCCCAGAATCCCGACAGTGAGTATTTCTTCCCAATAACAGGGTGCAGGCTAAGCATGTGTGGAAGGTAGGAGGGAGAGACACCAACCATCTTATAAGTAGATCCCAGTCTCCAGAGGTGGAAGGAAAGTGGGACCCCTATTTCTGGTCTCAGGTGGTGTTCCCCATGGTGCAGAAAGTCAGATGCTTGGTGCAGAGGAAGGTGCTGCTTGGTGTAAGACTGAAGGAGAAAGACTGTGGACCAGGTGGTGGTTTAGCTGAGCCTTTATTTGTGGGCCAGCATACACAGGTAGCATGGGAGTGGAAAGATGCGTCTGGACTGAGTGTCCTCCCAGGAAAGGCTCAGAGACTGGAAGGTGCAGGTGCATTCGGAATATTTGCTGGGAGTAGCACAAAGTCATGCCACATCCTACTTGTGGAAGTTCTTAATTACTAAGGCCAGCGGGTGAGATTGCTGCTGTTTAACATGCTTAGAGCACATGCAGACTTAGTCAAAAGGCCCAGAAATGAAATGAAATGTTTGGACTTGCAAGGATATATTTTGTCTCATCTTTCCATGTCTCTTAAGTATGAAATTTGTGAGTTTCTCTGGAGGTCATTGTAACCTTTTGTAACTTCACATTGACCACTGCTGGGGCAGCATCTGTCCTGGAGGTCCTGATGCTGGCAAAGCCATTTAGGAGGGATGTCCAGAGATGCATGGTCATGAGCCTGTGCCTTTTGTCAGCTGCCCCTCTGCAAATAAGTGGAGGCACCCTCATTCACAAAGACAAAGCTCCACTTAGCTAAGCACCTGTTTTGTGAGAGACTTCTCCGGGGCTGACTTTCAGTGTGGACTGTTTTTTCTAGGTCATCAACTTTGCAAGGAAAACAGGAGCTCTAAAGGCTGAGGTTCTGATGCAGATGTCCAGGAAGCCCAAAGAGGCCTCTTCCAGTGTTTATTAAACCTCTGATGAGCAGACCAGTGTATGTCTAATTATTAATCTTTGGGAAACTTGACCCTTCAATTAACTGAGTAATAATTGCATTGTGGACCATCAAAAATGCTGCATTATTAATGAGCATTTAAGGTCAATATTCCTTTGCTTCACTTTACTGTCTATGATATTTATCACTTGTAATATGACTTCCTGGTTAATTATACAGAATCATGCAGCATTCACTTTTGATTAATGTGGAAAGTTCATACAGACTTTGTTAAAAAAACATTTATTATGTGTGATGTATTATAATAAGCCTTTTTTTCCCTGAGCTTTGTCCTATGTACATATGTTTTCAATATTTAGAAAATTTTCCCATGCAGAGGAACTTCCTAATACATGAAATTGAGAAAATTTAATAAATCATGTTAGCCACCTGCGCGTGTGTTTTTTATTGTGATATGATCTTCTGGTGGGAAGGTTGGGGTCATAACTTATGCAAGATGATAAACGCATTTTAAGTTGAAGGAACTGCTGTGAAATCGTATTCCAGGCATCCCTTTATTGCACAGGGGACAGCGAGGGGTATTGGAAGGAGTATGTTCTCCTCGTCACAAGACTTAGGCCATAATTAGCTGTGTGACCTTGGGCAACTTACTCTGCATCTCGTCATCTCATAAATTAATCTGTATTCATTGATTAATACCTCCCCAGCCTCCTGTACAGAGTGAGTTTGAGGATCAAAGACTCCAGTGCCTGTGAGAGGGCTTTGTGCGGTGAAATATGCCCATTAGGTTGTCGTGTTCATTTTGGATAGAATTCCCTCCAATTCCTCTTGTAGCAGAGGCATTATCACTTGTCATTTCTGGGCAGATGTTGTTTTCAGTTGAGAAAACCAGTTAGGTAATGAACTTTCTGGGCATAAGTAATCCAGAGAGCTACTCCCTCCCAGGAAGGAAACGGGAAGGCAGGTTGTTGCATGAAGTAGGCTGATTTCAAGGCCCTCCCCAAATTAATATGTGGAAGTCCCCAGTACCTCAGAATACAGCGGTATTTGAAAGTAGGACCGTTCAATAGGTTACTAAGGTAAAGTGAGATGGTACAGATGGGCCCTAGTTCAGCCTGACTGGTGTTTTTATGAGGAGAGTAGGACAAAGACACATAGAGGGAAGACCATGTGAGGACATAGAAGATGACACTGCAAGCCAAGGAGAAGTCAACCATAGAATTGGACATGCAGCCTCCAAAACTGTGACACAGCAAGTCACTGTTGTTTAAGCCATTAGTTTCTGGCATTTGCTAGCCTGAGCTGACTAATACAGTGCACATTAGCGGGGATGGTTTAAGGGCTGCAATGCCAGGAGCCCACCCTGAAGCCTGCATGTGGATAGCCTTGTTTGGCTTCCCTGGCACAGTGGAAGCCATGGTCAGTAGGAAGCTGGGAGGAACCAGGCCTTTTCAGGGAAGGGCACAAGAGACAGTTCACAGGGTTCTCCTGATTATCTCGTGCATACAGGATGAGGTGACGGGGGAAGCATTAGACTACTTTGCAGGATCCAGTCCCCACAAAGGGCTTCGATCCCTTGATAGACACCTGGATGAAACTCTGAGGATGAGGTGACTCTGCACAGTATTTGGGGTCCTGGTTTGAGGCTTTCCCTAGAGAGTGAAACTGGGGCTCAGCATCAAGGAACACTCTGGTTGTTTCACGCATGTTTTGTTGGTCCTGGGGACTGTGGCACTCATGAGCATGAAGGACAGAGTGTGCTCCTTCCTGTGAAGTGTCCACAGTGCTCTCAGATCCAGATACTCCAGCCAAGGGGTTTGTTTTGAATCTTGGCTGGCGGTAAGAGAGAAAGGCTGCCCAAACTCTGACCAGATCTGCAAGAGCAGGGCTGGTAATGAAACAATGGTAGCTTTGGTCAGTGGGCACATTTCATGTAAAGGGTCCCTCTGCAGGTCCTCTGAGCACTATTCCTTGCATTGCTAATGATAGGTGGATGTAAATGGTTTGTGTTCTCCATCTTTGAAAAGGTAATGCTACTTTGCACATTTGTGTTCCAGAGGAAGGCATAAGTGAACATAAAATGGCACAATTTTTAGGACTTCTGTGGCAGAAGGAACGTTCCAGAGTATCAGCCCCAAACATCCTTTTCACACAGGGAAAAGAAGACCCTAAGCAGTGACCTCCTCTCAGCCACCTGCAAAGAGAGTCCTCACTGCAGGGACCTGGGAGAGCCTGTTAATCGCTAGGAGAAGCAAGCAATGTGAATTTTGGCTGCCATTCGATATAGAGGCGTCGGGGAGGGTGTTGGGATCTATGGAGTTTGTGGCTTTGTCAGTCAGTCTGGGATGAAGCAAGTTACAGAATTAGAAGGAACACTGTGTGTTCAATGAGAAGGACTCGCCGGACCTATGGAAAGCAGTGGGAATCCTGAGTGATGGAGAATGGTCAGTGTGACATGCTCTGACAGGGGAGCAAAGTGGGTTCAAGCTGAGCACCCCAGGTATGCATTTCCTAGTGTTCAGCATGGAGGACCCCAGGGACTATCTCAGAAAGAGGAGTCTGTTCTTTGGAATGTCAACTTTTCTTGGGCAAGGAAGCAGTATGACATTGGAATCCCTTGTGGAGGGAGCCCCTCAGTGTCCCTGAGGCCCAACCCAGCCTATCTGCCATCCTCCTCACTTCCCCTGCGCTTGAGTCCGTTTTCTTATAAATGAAGCTCAACCTCCTCTCTTCAGGGGCTCAGCCTCCAGTCCTGTGGCCCAAAGGCCAATGACTAATTTCCTGAGCCACTCCAGCTATAAAATATTCTGTTATTTAAAACATTTTTTGATAAATTATCTATCAACAATAGATGAAGGTAACATTTCTTTTGATCAATAAAATAAATATTGAGGTTATGTGCTAAATACTGTCTATATTTCTAAGAACTGTTACAGACCTTGCTGGTTTTCATTCTATTCCGTCCCATCTGCTTTAACAAATTTTAGCAGAGCTGTTATAATTTTCATTCACAATATATGATGGGTTTGTACAAATTTCCTCCATGTGCAAAACCTATTTAATGTTAACATTCTCAAATTGGAGTTGGTTATAAATAATGCACTTAGAGATATGAAGTGGTGCAAATTATTTCTTTGTATTGCATGTGTCAGGCCAACAGTTATGTTTTTAGTTTTCATAAATAGTTGTGCACAGTTTGGACCCAGGTTACTTCTATCCAAGGGAAAGGACTCTTTGTCCCATTTTATGTAAATTAAAAACCTTTAGTCAATTTGTGGCCAAAAATAAATAGTAGAAAGAGCTTGCAGACAACATTTATTTTGTATGTACATTAATGGGCACTTCCATTTTTTCCTGGAGGCCAGCATCCACTTTGAAATTCATGTTTGATAAATTCCCTGGCTTTCTGAGTAATTTAACTGTCTATAGGGCTGTTGATCCTCTGAGTGTATCATTGAACCTCAGGGACTTGTGCACCATTTCTGCATATCCAAGTTCAAATATATGCTCAAGATTGCTTTAAATTTTAAGTTGTTGATCTTATTTCTGATAGATTTGTTAGCTTATCCTTCATTTCATTTCTAAAACCTGCTCCTAATCCTCAAATACTCTCTTCTTAAACATCATCTTTGCTAAATTCATTGATTGTGTTAGTAAAATGTATATTGAACAGTCATTCTGCAAGCATGCTGTAACATGAATATTGTTAGTACCATCTCTCAAAGACTGAGAGTTTGATAAACTGGCTGTCAATTATCACCTGCCTTATAATTTGCTCTTACCCTTAGATAGACCATCAGCTATCTAGTCTGTTACAAGATTTCTTTAAAATTTGCACAAGCGTCAGTAGATTTTTGCTAATTTTAGTCCTATCAATTATGCAAGGTAAATACAATCTTAGTCTATTGAAAACATTTTGATTATGTTATTTTGATTATGACAAATGATATGCTTCAAAGTAAAAGTTGACTCATTGTTACCAATAAAAGTATGTAACTGACTTTTCATTTCCAAAGGAAATAATGAATAAAAAGTAAGTTATTCTATCAACATTGAATCTAAAGAGTTTGTTGTTTTCCTAAATGCTCCTCTCACAGGCAAGTCAAGATTTCCAAAGTGCTTAGTGGATATGTACTTTTTGAAATGATGACCTGCTCAATCATCTTGAGGTATGATTTGCATGTGGGGATGAGGAGACTGGCCTGGGTGACTTGTGGCCTGTGAGCTTTGTGACTGTTGAGTGATATTTGTTTTCCCACAGACTGGATTGCTTCCATCTTGAAAGCAACTTTTCCAGTGAAATGCACTTGAGTTCAGACCACAGTGCCGCCATTTTTCTCCCTTTTCCCTCTCCCTTTTCCCCTGACCCACTGGCGTTTCCCTTTGCAGGCTGCTCCAGGGTGCCACACTCCAGTGGGCCACACTCCAGTGGGCCACTCTAGCCTCTCTTCTGCTGCTTCTCCGCTCTTTGCTTCACATCAGGCGGCTCAGAATTTTGAGACCTTTCTTCCTTTTTATTTTTTTTCTTCTCCATAAGGAAATGAGTCTAAAAGAAAAAAAAATTCTTGTGTGTGGTCTGCTCAGTAAGACTTAGGAACTTCCTCTCTTCAGTTTTCAGGTCCAACTGGACCTGCAGTGCCAGAATTTAAATTCATAGTCTCTGGGGCAACATTTTAATAGAGTTTTTGCTGGTGTTAAAGCTTAACTCTGGTGTTATATTCATACTCTACCATGGAGGTTTAACCACCCAATTTTATTAGCAGCAAAATAAAAGTATCAGGAAAATGAAATCTCAGTGTTTGTGTCATGGGAGGGAGCAGTCTTGCCCCTTTTCCCATTGGTAATTTATATCTTCTTGGATCATGGTGCACGTAAACTTGGAGAGCAGTAAAAAAAAAAAGCCATTTGAGAACATTTCTGACTTAAATGAATTATGTGTAGGAAAAGAATACCCAATCCATATTATCTTTGCCTTTTAAGGAAATAAAGCTTTGATAGCAGGAGTATTTGATACCATTACGCACCCTGGACAAAGATTACTTTATAGGCTAAATTAATAGACTTGGAATACAGGAATGAGATTAATGAATCTGTCTTCTTTAAAAATTTCTTTTCAAATTATTTCTATTCTAAGCTTTTTTGGTCCTTCAGAAGAGTTTTGGGCCCTGTACTATCTCATGCTCTCCAAGCGACCTTTTGCTACAATGGACACTGTACTTTATAGATTGTGGTTCTACCATGCCTGAAAAACAAGACACTGGCTTCTATCCGGGCCACTTACATTTTCATCCTGTTGGATTCAAGACGTGAAAAGGAAATTAAACTGCAGTTGTGGCTCTCCAGAGGAGTTAAGTGCGATCAGTTCCATGGTTGAAGACTGGTCAGGGCATAATTTCTCATTTTAAACAGAGATCCCTGGACTTAGACTGAATGCTCTGGTCCTGTGTCTGTCACTAAGTTTCTTAAGTCATTTTGAGTTTGGTGACAGTTCCTTTTGTCTGTGATGTGGGGATAATGATGCTCATGCCCTAGTTCTGTAAGGAGAATCCACTGAGATAATGGGAGAGAATGTGCTGGAAGAAAGATGAAATATCCTACAGAGCCTGGCCTCCCAGAAGGACGTGTCACTTGGTATTTGCCACCTGTTCCCAGGGCTTCCTGTCCCATCTTGTCCCAGGGTTGCAAGAAAGATTGGAAGATGTAACAGTTACCTTCATGGTGGACGTCTGATAGCATAGTAGAATCCTAGTTAAACTGGTCTTTCAGATGAACAATGAATACTTGTAGTACAAGTGTATCCTCTTACTGCATGGGGTATACTAAAAATTACTTGCTGTTTATTTGAGATATATATTTCACTGGGCATCCTGTATTGTTGTGACTATCTTTGGTAACCCTGGATTTTTTACTTTTTGCTCCAGCATGACTTCTCATCTTTTCTTTGGTATTCTTACAGGATTATGGCACAGGACTAGATGGCACCTGTAGGTAGAAGACAGATGTTTAGCCATGAATAATGGTCCTCATGAACATGTGATTTTCTCCTTGCTGCCTAAGTTACCTACTACAGCTAAGCAGGCTTCACCATTCTAAATCAGCATGAGAGCTTAGTATACAAAGCTGTCATGAGGGTACAAGGAGCTGATATAAATCTGGGGAGGTTTGGAAGTTCTGGACCTGCATATGTCACTCATGCAAGCACAGTAACACAAGCAACCTTTGTGTTATGAAGACGGGGTTATGTGCAGCACTGCAATAGTCCTATCTTACTCTTTCCCAGTGGGAAATATCCTAGACCTTAGCTCCCCCATTTTAACACTTTCAATGTCTTGCAGTTCTTCACATACATTACCACCCAATATTTTTTCATGGAATTGTCCTGTTGCCTGCAGGAACCACGATTCTGCTTTCACATTCAGAGTAGTCCCTGAAGTAGCTGGGCTTTTAGGTCCTTGAAGAGAGCACAGGGTTTGTGACCCAGGCCCCTAAAAACACATGTCTGAGCTGTCTGTCCTCAGCTGTCATATTGGCATTGAAGCATGTCATCGATGTAATATGGTGGTAACAAATGTAAGGAGGTAAAGCTCTGGCTGGGCATGCTTGCAAGCTGGGATTGGTTGATCTGTCCAGGAGCCAGGCAAGGAAGATGGCCGCTGGTGGGGATGGCAGCCGGAGGCCGTGCTTCCCAGCCGTGGATTCTGCCCTCTGCCATCACCCTGTAGTAATCCACAGTCTTTTTTCAGCTTGTAGAAGCAGGGGTAACTTTCATAGTTCCCTTCTTTCCTCTCCATGAAATTTGTGTTTTCCCGACCACGGTGGGCACTTTCCTTTCATTTTGTGGGAGAGAAATGCTCATTGTGTCTTCTCCCAACCATAACAATCTTCCTTGTTGTGCTGTGAATGTTCCCATCCATCTCACCCGATTCTCTGGACTAGTGCTTGCACACTTCCTTCTTGGCTCTTCCTCTCAGCTGTGCTTGGCCTTCCGATGCTTGGAGTGTCCCGTTCTGCTGAAACTATTTGTAAGGTTTCCCCTGGGTCCTCTGGAGCATCTGCTGCCGCCGTTTGCCTTCTCCATGCCTTTCCTGCTCTCCCTTTGTTTTCTATTGTTAGAGCAGGCTTTCCTTGATAGCATACAATTTTTCTTTCTTTGCTTAATTTTGCGGTATACTCATCCCGGGTGAAGTTTTACTGTTCCTCCCCTCCAGCTATTGATAGGAAAGAATATCGTGCCAACTGACTGAGATAAAAAATGAGTGCTTCACCGTAGAGAAGCCAAACCAGCCATCAGAAGTAGGTGTGTAGATTGTAGTAAGAGTTTTTTGATTAATCCTCATGATGCAAGGCTCTGTGACACTGAGTTTTATGTGCCGTGATGTGGGAGGAGGACAAAGTGGGAAGGGTTATTGCAGGTTTTACTTTTACCTTTTGTTGATTTATTGGGCTACTCTTTTGTAAAATGAAATAAGAGTACAACAAATGTGTGTGTGTGTGTGTGTGTGTGTACGTGCGTGCGTGCGTGCATACATGCGTGCATGTTGTGTAGAATTTGGGCTCAGAATTGCAGGAGCTAAGCCAAAAAGGTGCAAGAGAGGAATTTTAGTCAAAATGTCTATAGTTATGGAAACAAAATAGCAGAAGAAGCCCTTCTAAGCCAGATAGGTGTCACTCTGCACCTAAGAGCACCAGCTAATCAATTCTTTCATCATTTGTGCAGAAGGAGAAAATCCCAATTTAACAAAGTGTTGATAGCAAATGATTAGCAACAAGAAACATTTATACCATGACTCACTTGTTCTTATTTTAAAAACATAAAAATATGGTCTTTTTCAAACATATTGTCAGCTTCACATTAACTTTTTTTTTTTTTTTTTTTTTTTTTGCAGTACTGGGGATCGAACTCAGGACTTTGCACTTGCCAGGCAGGCACATGTGCCACTGAGCTATATTCTCAGGCCCTCACATTTCCTTAGTGCATCACTCAGGAATCAGTTTTATTATCATCTGCAATCTAACTTAAATCATTATAGTAGTAGCTCTCGCTGTCTGAAAGCACTGTTACAAATTGTGGCAGTCGCAGTTAAGCATGTTGAAGACCTCTTTGGCAATACTCTTGAATTCCTATTTTAAAAATAAGAAGTCTGAGTCGAATAATTTTGTCAGTGAAAAACAATTTTACATATGTGAGTTGGAATAAACAAACAGGTGTATTGAATTCATAGTTCCGCTTGGCAGAGAGGGACGTGTTACTGTGTAAACATCACACTGTTATCTCGAAGAACCTCAGAAACTCTGTTTTTCAGTTAGTGGAAATACATCTTAAATGCCTCATATTTTTTCTCACCGAGGTTAATTTATAAATGCCTTATATGAAATATAACTGCAAACTATAATTGATAGCCAAAGTATATAATATTTCTTGGCCACTGGCTTTTGCTTCCCGGTGTGGCTATGTTTGCTGGTTAGGAAGAAGTTGGATTTTTCTTCATCGTCCTCCCTTTGTGATGAAAGCTTTGGCAAATATACACACACTGCATTTTCACTGATCTATTTATCAAGTTTGAGTCTGGAGGAAGTCTCTAGAAGCAGATTAAGCAGATTACTCACCTCCTCATTTTGTAGTGCTCTGCTTTTCTTTTCTTCTTTCAGGATAAAAAAGCCCAAGGTACAAGAGGCAGGTATCCATTGCTTCCCGGTCTTCATGCCCCTCACCCCATTTTGGAAGAAGGGGTTCAGAGAGCAGCACCATTTGCCACAAGATGGAGCTGTGTAGATGACTTTTTGTGAGTCTGGCTGAGTAAGAATGTAATTCTCTGGGACGGCTGGGGTGCATGAAGTACCCCATTATTTTTCAAGTTTTCCTTATGTATGGTCTCTGTCAGGGCTCCTGGCCATAGCAGCTAACATTGTGTTCACACATAAACACTTGCAAAATGTCCCAAGTAAAACCAGTGCTCTGAAAATGCCATGGGACCCACTGCTGGTTTCATATGCATTTTCACCTGGAAACTTGCTTGTTTCCCCTGGGAGATTTAGTCAGGAGCAGGCAACAGCTTGGATTTTTCCAAAAAGTAATGTATCTTTGTTTTTGGTTGAATACTTAGGAGCAAGAAGAATGTTCCTTGGAACTCATTTCATTAGAATGACATTTCGGGGCTTGGAGTCCAAATAGGAGAAGTGAAGTTTCTCCGTCTGAGCCTGAGTTCTGCTTGGGCTTGGTGTGTTGGGTGCTGGTGTTTCCTCTGTACCCCAATAACTCTCTGTTTGTCCTTCCACATCATCTACTGCCTGAATAACATCCAAGCAGTAGCATCCTCCGTATCCCATACCTGAGGGCAAAGAGCAGTGGGCAGCGAGCTGTGGGCTGGTCCAGGCATGAGTTGCACAGCGACATTCAGGGCCTGATGCTGCCAACCTCGTGTTCGAAGAGAGCAGCTCCACACCTGATAGCTGCAGGAATAAACTCCTTAACCAGACCAGGAGGAAGCAGGCGCCTGGCGCTGTCCTTCTAGACCAGGCTTCTCAAGCAGAGAAACTTCACTTCTTTGCCCTCTTTATGAGGGCAAGAGTGGGGGAAGCCTGCCACAGTGCATTGTTGCTATCCCTCGGGGGTAAATTTTTAGCTCCAGAATTTATGTGTTGCACATTTATTTGATTTGGCTTTTGGTTAATTTTTTTTCTCCTCTTGTCAACCTGACAATATGAGGGCACAAGGATGCAGTCCCTGTAGAAGAGGCAGTAAACGGTGCTCTTGGAGGCTGCTTTATAGAGGCCTGCCAGGCTGCCCTCCTGCCCCCCTCCCACTCCCCTTCTCTCCTCTCCCCTTCCTCCCTGCTCTTCTCTACTGCCTGTTCAGCAAGGCTCATGGAACCAGAACACTTGCTCTAAATAAATAAATCCTGAAATAAATATGGATGCAAGTCTCATTAACATTACCTGTCAAATCCCTAAGCACAGCACCCCCAAATGGCCCCCTGAGTCTCCCAGTAATTTCTGGAAAGCACATAAAAAAGGCGATCAGTGGGTATATTTGTGGAAATCATTAGCGGGGTGGGGGAAGATATGCTTATAAGTCAATAATTCTTTTTGACATGACCTTAGCACTGGTTGTGTGATGACTCTCATTAATGGAGGAAAAGACATATGGCCTGAGTTTTATGACAGATGTCAGGAATCCTGGAAGGTGGCACAAGGAAGATCTTGGTTATTTTTTTCCTCTTAACTGACATGGATGTATGGGACATTTTGTCAACTTAATGACCGTTTCCTTTGGTTCTGATCATGCCGTGGCAGGAGGATATAGTGACCCACTTTCAAAGGGTGGTAAATATCATTGAAGGCAAAATTTATGTTAGAAAAGGTCCAATAAACAGTTACTCAACCTGAATTCTTAGAATCATATAGTGTGGATTTATTCCACATTGCCCCTGCAGTGTGTTAATCTGAGTTTGAAAGTCAGTGAGGGTAGACTCACATTTAACTCTAATCAAATTTCTATAGTTCATATGTTGTTTATTCTAGAGATGGTGGAGCTAGTGGCTTACTTCCAAAGAATTTTTTTCCACTGTTTTTTTATTTCACTTACCTCGATACAGCCTATCATTGGAATCAGGAGAAAACAAATTGCCAAAGTGTTATGTGACAGGCTGGCTTGTGATGAGGCTCTTCGTTACCTTTTGAAGGAGTACTGACAAGAGATATGAGACAGAATTGCATTTGCAGGAGAGCTGATTGCAGGCTGTGAGCGGGCAGGTTTAGGGGCTGTGATTTGGAGAACACAATGCTGAGGCCCAACTGTGTTGCTTGACTTGGGGTGGGGAGAAGATCTGGGGTCCAGTGCAGTACTCAGCAACCATTTCTTAGTCTTGCAAAGGGCCTGCAGGTACTTGGATTGTACCAGAAAGGAGCAGCTATAAATCAGGCCATGAGCACTCAGGGAGCACTCTGTGGCAGTAACAGAGTGTGTATGTGTCCTACAGTTTTTTGGCCTTTGCCTTCCCTTACAAGTCAAAGGGACTCTTAGCATCACCAAGTCTCGTTCCCTCCTTCCCTCTCTCTCCTTTCTCCTCTCTCTCCACTGAAGCAGTACCAGCTGCAATTGTCAAAGTGACTGTGGCCAATATTTTGTCAAGAGCAGTGCTTGAGTACTTTTGACTGTTCGTGGCTGATCGATGCCCTCACTGACTTTTGTAGATGATGCTTAAAATGACTCTGTAGAGCGCCTCTGTTGGAGTTGTCTGCCTTCCTTCCCCATAAGCTCCACTGTGCATATTCTCAGTCTGCTTGCTTGCTTTCCAAATGTGAGTGTTCCTCTCGGCGACTTATCTCACGCTTCTCCCTCCTGGAGGCTTTATACTTTGCCTCTACCTTCACCCAGTACATTTCTCTTTCTTCTCTCATTGTTACAATTCTTGCCATCCCCTGATTTCAGCTACACTGGGGAGAATGAAAAATGGACTTGGGTTTTGGACGCCTGAGTGGGAGCTCTGGAGAGTTGGCAGCAGAAAGAATTTTATGCTTGCAAAAGGTTGACCAGATGCCTCTTGCCCTTGTTGGGACCAGTGTAGCTCTGTGCCACAGTTGGTTGAGTCAAGTCAGAAGTTTCTTTCCTATTTTACAGAGGAGCTGGAGGGAATAGAAAATTTTTTGCTTGACTTTGAACCTCTTCTAAGTTTTTTCAGAATTTGTTGGAGTTTTCACAATTGCCCTCAGGTTGGGGTACAATGATAACATTCTCTACCAATGAACATGAAGAGTTCCTTAGCGTCTTACTCCAGGGGCTTCTACTTTCATAGTCAATATTAGCTGGGTTGTTTAGAATGAACAGTCTTGGCTGAAACTTTACAGTTTTATGTGTAATTTGAATTTGTTGACTACAAGTCATAGAGAAGTCAAAATTAGAAAATGCCAATTAAAATTTTATTTTGTAATTTTACTAGGGCTCCCATTTCTAGAAAGTCTGTGTTTCACTTTTCACTTGGTAATTTTAGTACAGTTCATTTTTCCCTTCAAAAGAGCAATTCCTGTTTCCTTTAAGTGAATTAATTACTTAATGGAACTTTTGATGAAAATCTTCTTTTAAGAAACAATAATAGATTTAAGTCAAATTGACATAGTTTCTCTCTTATTATTAGAAACAGTTTCTGGCCCCTGCTGTGTGGGCCATTTTCCCCAGCTCCCAGGCTGAGGTGCACATTTAGCACCCTATACATTTACCACCCTGTACCTTTGCAGTGCAGAGTAGCTTAGGTAAGCTGCTTTGTTCACCGCTTAATTATGTTATTTCACTCTTCCTGAAAACCTGACACCAGGCAAATTTACATTACTGTGCTTCTAATTAGCCAATAATCCTTGAGGATTTGAATGATACCTACCCAAAGTAATTTCCTTTTTCACTAAATTTGAATTTCCTTGCATCAGGTTAAGAAGATGGGGCAATGACAGCAGGCATCCTGGTGATGACAGACCTCAACAGGTCTGTCTCCTGAGTCAGACTGCGGTAAAAGCCATGTAATGATTTCAGCCACACCATAAAGCGCATCATAGGAAATCAATACATAAACCATATTGGTGGCTAAGATGAGCTTAGTTATTCATCAGATGGGAAAAACTCCTTTACATGTTTATTCTAGTTTTAAAATTAAATCAGCTGTGCATTTCTTTGCCCACAATCTAAACCCTGCCATATCTTTTTTTTTTTTATGGAAAGCTTTTAAGTTTTTTATTTTATGTACAAAGAGTCTGCATGGTCTCTTTCATTGAGGCTTATGTGGTGGAAAATCCATCGAAGAAAGATCACTTAGTCCAACTTGATGAAGCCGATATACTTCGCGTACTCACGGAAACACTGGCGGCACATGTTCAGCCCGTATTTCTGGATCAGACCGTGCCGGTTTGAGCAGACGCGGCAGGAGCGAGAGCCCTGGCCGAATTTCCTCGGGTGGCTCCAGTAGAGCTGCTGGTGACCCATGTTACTTCCAGAGGCACAAGGAGGAAAAAGGAACCCTGCCATATCTGCCTTACACTTTTGGTTGGAAACATGACCAGGGCATCCAGTGTGAGACCCACAGGTAGTTCAGCTGACACCTTGAATTTCTGTGTTCTCTGCAGGGCCTGGCTCTGAAGCTGTTTGCTTCTCTGTCCATGTGATGATCATCTCCCACGTCCTGTGGCAGCCTCCTCTTCACTTACTGCTTGCAGTTGCTATCAAACTGCCAGTTGCTGTTTCCTGCCTCTTCTTTCTAACAGGACCCTGTTTTGTCTTGTTCTGTTTTGGTCCTGTGCTTTGGAGAAGGTGGGGTATATTTTGTGTAGGTCAGGAGTGATCTAAGGCAGTGGTTTTTAAAAATGCGTTGGCTCATCATGTAGATAATTACAAATTCTTTCTGTGTCACAGCACACATAAAAGTGATAGGCATCTGTCTATTCATATTTATATTTACACTTGTACTCAAATTTCAATTAAAAATGCTACTCAATGGATTTCATTAATTTCACTTTGCAACAAAGGGACTAAGCCAATCATTGTGACTAAGCCAGTCATTGTTTCATCCTCCTAGCTAGTGATTGGTTTTGGCAAAAGCATATAATACAGTTCTGGCCAGTAAGAGGGGCTCCTGCAGAGCAATTGAACAACCAATAAAAGCAGAAGGAAAGCAACTTTCCCTTTCCTGGTGAGTGTCCTTCTGCCTGGCTGGGACTCTTGCAACTGAGATAGGCCAGGAAAGGGGAACAGCTGCAGATGGCAAAAGGCAAGAGGATGGTGATCTGGTTTTTGTGCATGTCAGTGAATCAGTACTCTGAGCCAGTTCAAAAATTCTTGTGAGATAACATTTGTTAAACACTAAAATTGTTTAAACCAGTTCCATTGGAATTTTCTGTTACTTGTAGTCAAGAACTTTCTAATATACTTCTTTGCAGTGTCTAGGAATCAAATAATATTAGCTGGGGTCTGTGGTAAATGATGCCAATGGATCAGGGTCACATTTCAATTAAAAGAAAGAGATGAACTTGGAACTCTTTTTGTGATGTTAAGTTGATTGAACACTTGTGGCTTTAGCGGCCCGTGGGATTGGTTTGGGGACCTGATTTAGCAGACCACTAGAATTTGTGATTTGACCTTTGAGGTTTTGGCTATTTGTAGGTGACCTGAAAGGTCCATGACGTAAAGTCATTTGTAATTTTGCTGAGCCTTGTATCTGGGTTTTGTATGCCATGAAATGGGTTTTATATGCCATGAATACTTAACCACAGGCCAGATACCACACAGCAGGTTTATGATAGAGTTTTGTGGTTCTCCTTTTGTCTTTGTGGACTCATTAACTCTTGAAAAGGACGGAAACTCATTTTCCCATGAAGAAGCATTGTCTAACCCTCCCCAGTACCACATATCTCTATCTGTTAATGCTGGAATTGAGGAGAAAGCCAAGAAAATGGAGGCTGAACTGATTGTCAGGAAATGGACCTCTGGGTAAAGTCAAAAGTGAAATGCTGGTTAGTAGCCCAGATCTAGCTCAAGGATGAGTCCTCAGAGGAACTATCTGGCAATAAGCCAAAGTGACATTTGAAATTCTGATAATCATGCTTTGACCCAGGTAGGTGACTTGCTGATCAGGGCTCAGCATCAGTACACGCTGGGTGAGTACTCTATGTGTGGGGTGCATAGACTACAAGCTTGTTGGCAATTCCATCCCTTAATGCACCCGATGGGAGTCTACACAAACATCAGGACATTTCCCCTATGCATGTCAAAAGTCTTCAGCACCTGCTGTGTATGAGTACTTTATAAATAGAAGATAGAAGAAAAGCTCTGCTTTATAAGAGATGCAAGTCACTTAATACTAGGAATTGTGGTATTCATTTTAATTTCAGACTTTATACGGGTAGGCGTGGACTTTCTGTGAAGTGGCCTGTGGCTCATCTTTGCTCAGGTACAATGTTTTGAGTGTATCAGTTACCATGAAATTGTTGAATTAAACACTTTTTGGAGTGATTCTGTAGAGCCACAGGAATCAGAAACAGAAGGAAGGAAAAGTGGATCTTTTGGTGATGCTTAGGTGGAAACTGAGGATGTAAACCAAATACTTGAACCACAGTCCTGGCCACATACCCTGAATATGGTTGTCCCTGGCCTCAGAAGCTCAGTTTTGCTCAGTCTAAGCTAGAGCCAAAGGCTTAGTATCACCTAGTGACTACAGTCCAACATGGATTCAGCCACGGGTTAGGGGTGAGTCTATCTGCCATGGAATGTGCAGAAGTGAGATTAGTAGCTCTCTCTGGGAGTCACAGTGGTCACGATTGGCTTGTTTGTAAATATACCTGTAGTTCAGGAGGGTCCATCCAGGTGTCCTTCACAGGGGTATGACAGGGAAGGCAGAAAGGGAGCTGCCGGTGGGAGAATGAATGAAAAGAGGATTCCTAGAGGAATCCAGAAGAGAGCCTCTCAGGAGGCCTTGGGAAAGGATCATCTTAAAGATTCATGAAATAGGTAGAAGGTGGTTTCTCTGTGGTCTGTTAGTGATCAGAGATGGTTTTAAAAACAAATTCTTAATGTTTTCTATAGTTTGAACATGGTTTGTCCCCCCTGAAAACCATGTGTATATGTGATTGTCACTGAGGCAGGCAAGCCCTTTAAGGATTTAATACATTTCTCAAGGGGCACGGAATTTATATTAGTGGCAGTGTGTTCCTGCTTTTGAGGGACAGGTTTACCTACTTTGCAAATGGATTATTATAAATGGAGGTCATTCCTTATATTTTGCTTCTTCTTTCCTTCCCTCAAGTGCCCACTTGTCCTCCTGCTGTCTACCATGTTATGACGCCGCATGAGGCACTCACCAGATGTGGGCATCCATACTGGACTTCTAGTCTGCAAAACTGTGAGCCAAAGTAAAGCTCCTTCCTTTATAAGTTACCCCATCTTGGGTATTTTGTTATAGCAGCAGAAAACTAATAGAATCAATAATCACTTGTGGTGACTTCAGAATTTTAGAGCTGGGATTTATCTATTGCACATTAGCCAATAAATAATATTTTTGTTTTGTCCTCAAGTTAAAGTCAATTAGAAATAAGTTATTTGATTTTGAATAAAAAGATTAGCAGTTGCTCCTGATGGAAGCAAATCTATTTTTTTGGAGTCCATTCAGCTCCCCAAAGCCTAGATTCCCTAGTATGCCTGCAGGGCCATGGGAATGTTTGTGTCTTGTTAGGTCAAAAGCCGAGAAGTTGTACCATGATATGTTCTTTGTATTTTCCTCCTTCTGCGAGGGCTGCTCGTGGGAAGTGGTCAGCTGCAGGGGTCTCTTTCAATAAGCCCAGATGCCAACAATTTGAGGTTTGTAGAAAAAATTTTCTTTGATGTCTGTATTTTGAAATTCCCATGAAAACCCAGGATACCCCCTTGAGGTGTTACTTATGCTATAAAATAATTTGCTTTTGGGAATCTTATTTCATTTATTCATCTTTCAAAACTAAATTGCCAGAATCTAGAGGAGATAACAGTTGAACATAAAGTGTTTTAGAAGGACTTCAACTGAGACATATATAAAAAAATAAATGAGAAGTGTGAAGGAGTTGTATTTTTAAAGCTTAAATCATCTGGATTCATAGTACAGTTTAAATCTGTCTTCCTCTCAGCCTTAAAAGAAGTCACCCCTGCCAAGATGCCTTCTCTCCAGGATGAAATGATACATGTCTAAGACAGGAAAGGCTTATGAAGCTTTTGGACATTCACATGAGTTCTAGGATATTCCATGGGTTTGGTTCATCATTATGTGTTTGTTAAGAGTGGCCACTGTGCACCTTGATGTTTGTGACACAAATCTCTGGTCATTGTGGGACCATGACAGAGCTCCTGATAACCCAGACATTGCATCCAAATATTACCCCACCAGTTCCAACCCCACCCAAGTTTCAGCCCTGCACGTTGAAAACACTGTCATTGGCAACTTGAGCTTATTCTAGAAGACAGCAACTTAACAGGATGAAACTTTAAAAATTAAAATTGGTGAAGCAATTGTTATTGACTGAAAAGGAAAATGCATTGTAATTTGGAACTAAATTATTTATGAACATCAGTTGTGCTGTACCTGAACTGTGTAGTTGGTAAAAGTCTGCTTCTAAAATGTTTCGCTAAGCACGAAGGTTTTTCTGCATCATTTGAAAGTGCTCTAAGGAACTCTCGTGATATATGCAAATGCTTGCACACAGTCACTAGATAGTCGATGTGCAAAATAAGAAGAGATGAAGTCGGAGAGGCAGAAGAAATGAATGTGATTCAGCAAGAAATCTAAACTGTATAAATGCAATCCTTTACACACAGATTATAATTTTTCATTCAAAATTTAGATAGACAGTGGGAAAAATGTAATCACTTTTTAGCACTGCTGCATGTATAAGCATATTAGAAAAGCTCTGTGATGGTAATCATGTAGTGAACTCGAAACCACCCCTAATTAAACTGTCTGCATCCCCCAGCATTTTCCTGTAATGATGTCAAACCGTGTAGCAATTAGTTGCACCTCTATGAATGTAAACACTGTTTGTAAATTATATAAACTTAACCCGGTTTGCTTATTGAAAAATCTCCTAAAAGGAAATTAATTAGCTTTGTATGTTTTGGAATTGTAATTTATAGGATCATTTTGGAATCTTTCACTGAAGTCAGATTAATTTTTTTTCTCTGAGATTTATCAAATGGAATATCTCTTGCAGAGGACTACAAGGGAAGGTCTAGCCCAATTTACTTCATCTTCATTTTATTTCTGCAACATCTGCCGAAGTGTGGAATTCAGGACAGGATTTTACTGAGTTAACTCAGTTTTAAGACATTTTTCTCAAGAGGAAGATATATATCATCTAGAGGTTGCATCTTTCTTGTATTTTCTGTATCCCTCAGCCAGCACAGAGTGTTTCAAGCTCATTTGAATGTGTAGTTTGGACCCCTTTGTGCAGCTGTGCAGCGGCTGGGAAGCTGCTAGTGCTGAGCTCTGTGGCAGCAGTTCAGGAGCAGTTGCAGATTATGAGAGAAGTGGCCAATTCCAGACAAAGAAATTGAACAACCCAAAACAAACACTCAAGTGTTTTAACTCGGTGATCTCTCCTCTGCTGACAGGGAGCACAAAGGAAAAGGGAGCCAAGTTCAAAATTTAGCCTGCCTTTGTTGAAATTTTCTTGCTGAAACCTTATCCTGTTGGCGGGTGGTTTACCTGAGCCATCAGCTACATAGCACATTTATGGTTATTGTATTTTACAGGTTGATAGATTTTTATATTCTGTCCAAGTCAAGATCTTACAGCACCTGGTTTATTATTTAGTAATTTACAGTGCAGTCAGGCATGTTTGGCTTAATGTAGGATAAACTTATAAATCTATTGTTCCTCCAGTCGCCGGGGTTGGTGTGCAATGAAGTACAGAGCTGGATGCGTACATACATTTCAGCTGTGCTTTTTTCTTTGATAGGGAAGCAGGCAATAGATAACACAGTGACAGTAGCATCCCAGGGGACAGCAGAATGTGAGAGCAACACCACGTCAGGTTAGTAGGTCATTATTGTATGAGCCGTGAACCATTAATGGACTGCTACGCCCAGCTCAATCTGTGTCAGATTATGGCTCTTGGCAGGAGAATTGTTATCTAATAGCTAACTTTGCTTCCTCATGGTCATCTTATTAGTTCCTCTGATAAAAATGTGCACAGGTATATATTAATGGGGGACTCATCGGGAAAGGCAAGATCTTGGCTATTTTTCCTCCATTTCTGAATACAATGCATCTACGTTGATTTGACATGGGCATTTCTTTAAAGAAATGATATTTTCTCAGGTCTTTTCAGACGGCTTATAAAACACATAGTCAAACATGCAGTGTTAATTGCTGCAGAGGCGCTAGTATTATGTTGATTATGTAAAATGACATATTGAGAAAGAAAAGAGAAGATAAAGGAAATTTTACCTTGTACCTTCACCTTACCTCTCCAAACAAGAACACTGACATGCTTCTAAATTTTGAGAATAAATTCCACCTTTCCTGAAATAATGCCAGAAAAGCAAATATTATGTGACAGTATATAGCTTTTATTATTTGTAGAATACACAAGAAAAACACATTATTTATGTTTGGTTTCAGATAAAAGCATACATTTTTAGGATGAGTATAAGGAACCCCTGACTTTCTGACTTATAATGGTAACAACTTTATATTGCATACCTGGGGCATGTATTCAAGAAATAAAGATCACAGTGGTTTGTTTCTTTCTTTATAAACCCCTCAGCCTCTGTGCTTCAGAGTGCATCCCCAAACAAAATCATCGAAATGAAGTATTCCGAGATGTTTTTCCAGGAAGGAGGACTATGTGGGAGAGTTTGGCTTGAGAATACAGCCTGAATTCCTGCACTTGCTTATGTAAATAATTTTGGAGAATTCTCTTTGATGTCCAGAATATGAAATAATTTTGATAACGAATGCTAGAGAAATGCTTTTAGCTAGATAGCAGGGAGCAGGTTAGCAACACTGACAGTACAAAGAGGGAGATAAAAAAGGTGCAGAGGTGCAGCCTTGGTCTAGATTCAGACCTGGATCATATGCTGTGATTGTCCCTTAAAGACGAGCCTGAAGTGTGCTGAGGAGGAGGAGCCCAGGTTGCCACATCTGGTTGGTCACCCCATCTGGCTTGTCACAGTTGTCAGTTCCAGCAGCAGTGGTAGAAAAGGTTGCTGAACGAGGCCATGACTTTAGCCTGTAAAGAATCTAGAGGGCACAGAGTGTGCTTGAAAGGGCTGCCCACATGTGCTTTAATGTTACTGGTTGATAAAATATGCTTGTTTGATAAAGCACTCACATAATAAAGTTAAGTATTCAATTAATACTCACATCCACTCTAATCCAAATCCAATTGCTCATTCCTGAGTATGTGTGCATGTATGTGTATGTAGTTTTATGTATCAAGGAACTATGTTCATCCCCTCCCCCAATACGAGTGGCTAGGGAAGCCTGATGCATATGAAGTATGCTGACCTATGACCCAGCACTGGGGTTTACTGAGTTATATTTCCTTCAGACTCAACCTTGGACTTGAGTTTCATAGAGTATATCGCATATAGCATTATGAAAATATTACATATAATTTTAATCTGTAGCACTTTATTTCTTTTTCTGCTACTACCCAAACAAAACCAACGAGCTAAAACATTTTTCAGTAGTGATTAATTCCTTCTTTATTTTCATAGATTAAAAAATATTCAAATTATTATGCATTGTTATGAAAGCTTAATTTGTCTTTCATTAAAAATGGGAAAATGTGTGAGGAAGTGTTATGGTTGATACATTGTGTCAACTTGGGGAATCTGGAGGTTTAACTGAGTGAGTCAGCAGGAAGCCAAGGTGCTTACTTTGTACACATCCTGAGCCTGTGGAAGAGGAGGGCATAGAGATTGTGGGAGAGGTTCAGGACCTGTGGGTGGGGGTAGCCTGTTTACAATGTAAGGAAAGGAAAGAGGCTGCTTGCAGCCATTCTTCCCTTTTGCTCTGGTTGTTTTTGCTGTGCTCTGCTGCCCCGAACATTTTGCCGTCTGCCATGTGCCACTCTGCCTCAGAACCAGCCAAATATGGACTGAAACCTCCACAAACTGTAAGCTAAATAAACCTTTCCTTCTTTCATTTTGGGTGTTGGGCATTTTGTCTCAGGAACGAGAGAAAAAGTAACCAAGACAGGAAGCATGCTATCACTTTGTAATCATGTCTCTGGAATCTCATACCCCATTAATTATGGGTAAAGGGAATTTATGAGTAAAATGTTCATCCTAAAAAGTAAAGCTAATAATTTAAAAAACAAAATAAAAAGAAGGGGAAGTAAAAAGGATAAAATAAAACATACACACACACACACACACACACACACACAGCAATATCCCATGGTAAATGTATTCAGTATGTGTCACAAATATATACAAATACAATATTTTTTAAAAACCTGACAAGAGATAAGACCCTCTGACATGGCTAAACTTTAAAAACTGACAGCACCAAGTGTTGACAATGACAAGGAGCAACTGGAGTGTTCACACACCACTGATGGAAATGGAAAAAATACGCAAGTGTTTTGTAAAACAGCTGACAATGTCTTCACAAATTAAACAACAACCCAGTGATTCCATTCCTAGGTTTTTACTGCTCCTTCCTCCAGGAAGATATATGTGTGTGCAAAGACTTGTTGTACACAGATATTCACAGCAGCATTATACATAATAGTGAAAACTATAACAACAATGAAAACCACACTAAAATAAGAAAAAAACCCCTAAAAACAAGTAACACTGAAAACAACTCAATGCTTACCAAAAGGGGAATGATAAATTCTTGGTACAACCATCCCAAAAGTGCTATTCAGCGATAGAAAGAAAAATATTACTGCACACGATACAGTGGATGGATCTCAGAGCTCGAATAGCAGAAAAATATATTTCATAAACATTTATATGATTTATAAATGATTTATTTGAAAATCCTTTAAGTGGCATTTTAAGAAAGGAAAAAAAAACCCATCAGAAAGTAGGTAAGAGACATGGGGGGGTAGGGAGGACAAGGGCATGACTGTAAGAAGGTGTGAGGGAGTCTTTGGGCTGATGTCAGTGTAGTTATAAGATTGCATGAAGTTCCTGAAGCCTTTCAACTGTACAGTTAGAAAGGAAGGATTTTATTATCAATCATCTTTCCATGAGGCTACTATTGTAGGTAAGATGGAACATCTAAAATCAAACTCATACTTTTTAAAAGTATGACTTGAGAGCCAGAGCTGAACCATCGTGAAAAAGCCTGAGTTGGTGTCTAAACATGTCTGTGGCACCAGGATCAAGTTGAAAAGCAAATAAATGGTGTGGGGAAACATTATAAAACAATGGTTGTTAATTTCCTTCATCGAAAAAGTACTCTTGCAAAAGTTAAATAAGTAGAAAATGATCAGACTAAGCAATTTACCCCCACCCCCCAAATCTGACAGACAATAGTCACAATGGTAGCTATCATTTGTTGAGCACCTATTGTCTTTCTGGCCCTCCGTATTCATGTGAGTTGTATTTTTCATTGAGGTATAATTCACATACAATGAATTGTACATATTTAAACTGTACAGTTTGTTAAGCTCTGACATGTATATGCCAGCAAAGTCATCACCATAATTAACAAAATGAACCCTCATAACCCCTTGTATTTCTTCTCCCTCCCTTCTTGTGAACTACTGCCATCCTTAGGCCACCTGTGTGATCTGCTTTTTGGTATTAGACATGGAACCATACAATATACATTTGCTTTTTGGTATTAGACATGGAACCATACAATATACATTTTTGTTTTGATTTGGTTTCTGTTAATCAGCATGATTACTTTTTCTTTCATTTTAATTTTATTGTATATTTTAGATGTACATAGTGATCACATTCATCATAGGGAATTTGTACCTGTACATGATACATCTTGATTCTTTTTTCCCCGAATCCCTCCCTCTCCCTTCTTCTCCTCTTCTCCTCTTTATTTGCAAAAGCTTTGTTTCCAAGTTTTCCTTCTATTCTCTTTTTTCCTTTCCCTCACTTCTTTTCTCCCTCTCCCCTTCTTGTTTCCTTCCCATTTGAACCTTTCCCAATATGTATTACACATTTTGGTCCTTATTTACACTTTTGATTTCTCATACCAGAGAAACAATGCAATATTTAAACATGTATGTCTGATTTATTTCACTTAAGAGTATGTCCTCAAGGTGCATCCAATTACCTATAAATGTCTCAAGTTTATCCTTCTTGATAGGAGAGTAGTACTCCATTATATAAAAATACATCTTCTTTATTCATTCCTTTATTGAGGGCTTTTAGGTTGATTCCAAGGTTCAGCAATTAAAAAGTGTGCTGCCATAAACATGGGTGTGCTTATGCCACCATAGTATGATGCTTTTAATTTTTTTCAGAAGACAAACCATAATAATGAAAATGGCCACACTTCCAAAATTGCTATACAGATTTAATGTGATCCAATCAAAATGCCAAAAGCATACCTCACAGAATTGGATAAAACAATCCTAAAATTCATTTGCAACCAGAAGAGAACTAGAAAAACAATTCTGGATAACAAAGCCAAGACAAGGGACATCACAATCCTGACTTGAAATTGTACTACATAGCTACTGTGATAAAAACAGCATGGTACTGGCAAAGAAAGGGAACACCTGGGTCAAGTGGAAAATCTAGTTTTAGCTTTTTGAGGAATCTCCACACTGATTTCCACAGCAGTTGCACCAGTCTACACTCTCATCAATAGTGGAGAAAGGTTCCTTTTCCCCCACACCCTGCCAACATTTGTTATTGGTTGATTCTGGATCATAACCATTCTTTTGGAGTGACATGAGATATCAGTGTGTTTTAATTTGCATCTTTCAAATTACCAGTGATGTTGAACTTTTTTATATAGTTATTTGTCATTTTTACTTCATCTAAAAATTATCTATGCATTTTCAGATGTCCATTTTTTGTATTGGGTCTTTACATTTTGGGGCTCTGTTTTCTAAGTTTTTATATATTCTAGATGTTTATCCTTTGTCTGAGGAATAGCTGGTAATTTTTCCCCACTCTGGATTTTCTCTTCACTCTGTTTATGGTTTCTTTTGATGTGCAAAAGCTCTTTAATAAGATGAGATACCATTTGCTGATTCTTTGTATTATTTCTTGTGGGATCAGACTTTGTTCATGAAGTATTTACCTATGCCTATATCTTCAAAAGTTCTACCTATTCTATCTTCTAATATATTTGGGGTTTCTGTTTCAATTTTTTAGGCCTTTGACCAATTTTGACTTTAGTGTAGTGCATGATGAGAGATATGGGTCTAGCTTTTATCTTTAGCATGTGAAAAGCTGGTTTCCCAGCACCACTTATTAAAGAGATCATCTTTCTTCCAGTGAAAGTGTTTGGCCTCTTTGTCAAAGATAAGGTGGTTAAGTGAGTTTGGAGTTGTTTCTTTGTTTTTAATCTATTACCTTGATCCTTGGGTCTATTTTTTTTGCCAGTACCATGCTGTTTTTATCACAGTAGCTTTGTAGTATAATTTCAAGTCAGGATTGTGATGTCCCTTGTCTTGGCTTTGTTATCCAGAATTGTTTTTCTAGTTCTCTTCTGGTTGCAAATGAATTTTAGGATTGTTTTATCCAATTCTGTGAGGTATGCTTTTGGCATTTTGATTGGATCACATTAAATCTGTATAGCAACTTTGGAAGTATGACCATTTTCATTATAGTGGTTTTCTTACCCAAGAACAGGAATATCTTTCCATTTTTTGATATCCACCTCAATCTTTTTTTCAGAGTACTATAGTTTTCAATATAAAGGTCTTTTACTTCCTTCATTAAATTGATTCCTAAGTATTTCATTGTTTGGATGCTATTGTGAAAAGTGTGGTTTCCTTAATTTTTCTCTTAGTGAGTTTGTTATTTGTGTACAGAAAGGTTATTGATTTTTAAGTGCTGACTTTTTATCCAGCTGTGCTACTGAATTTAGTTACTAAATCTAAAAGTCTTTTAGTGGAGTTTTTGGGATTGTCTGTGTAGGGCATCATGTGATCTGCAGATAATTATAACTTCTTTTTTCCTATCTTATTCATTTTATTTCTTTCTCTTGTATAATTGCTCTGGCTAATGTTTCTAGAACTATATTAATAAGAGTGATGACAGTGGATATTCTTGTCTTGTTCCTTATTTTAGTTTTGGATCATTTAGTATGACGTTAGCTGTTTGTCATAGATGCCTTTTATCAGATTGAGATAAAGACCATCTATTCCAATTTTTGTAGGGTTTTTATGATGAATGTGGTTAGATTTTGTCAGATGCTTCTGCATCTATTGAGATAATCATGTAGATTTTGTCCTTGGTTCTGTTGATGTAGTTTATTACATTTATTGATTTGTATATGTTGAATCATCCCTATATACCTGGAATGAATCCTACTTAGTCATGGCATATAATTTGGATGATTTGCTGCATTCTATTTATCAGTATCTTATTGAGGATTTTCAGTATGATTATTTTGAAATTCGTCCATGATGTGTGCATGAACAAAGGTCATTTCTTCTGTTAAAAAAACGATTTATAGTCCTGCTTTGCTATATCGCAGTTCACTTATTGTGGCTTCACTGTATTGCAGTTTTTAAAAAAAATCTAATTCTGTATTGTGGAGTTTTTGCTATACCATGGGATTTTGCCATATATAGGTATTTATATAATATATATGATTTTAATTATTTTGCCTAAAAAATTTAAAACACTATAAAAATATAAAAAAATGTTAGTGTAAACATATTAAAAGAACATTAAATTGAAATAAAATACTGCACAGTATGTATTCGACCAGCGGACGAATACTGTGCTGTACACAATGGAAATGCAGTATACTGCTATTGCCAGCAGAGCCTCTGGGCCATGCTAGTGGGTGTGCACCTGGTGGTGCTGCTCACAGGGAAGGAGGGCGTGTGGCACCACCCCTCTCCCAGCCAGAGCTAGGCACAGGCCTGGGCGGGGCAAGCAGTGCAGGCCAGGCACTGGGTTTGGCTGGGCTGTGGCTGCAGCACGCTTGGGTCCTGCATGCCCGCTCTCTGGCCCACACTCACTCCCCACCCACACCTGCCCCGTCCTCCCCTCCTGCCCCCAGAGCTGAGCCATTTGAAAGCCAAGGCTTTGGGAAGAAGGATCTACCTGGGAAGGCATGCAGAGGTGTGGGAAGGGTTTATAGGAGTGTTGGAAGGGTTCATAAAGCCATAAAATATACATAAATGGTAAAATAAATATAACATCAGTACTTCATGGATTTTCACCTATCGTGGGGTCTCAGGGACATAACTGTTGTGACAGGTGAGGGATCACTGTATTCTTCTTGTTGCTGAATAATATTCCAGGGGACAGGCATACCACAATTTGTTTATCCATTTCCCTATATATATGGGAGTTTGGGTTGTTTCAGATATAAGTTCAGCTGTGAACAACTGTGAAAATTTTGTATGGATTTATGCTTTCTTTCTGGTAAATATTTAAGAGAGGAATGGCTGGATCATATGGTATGTGTTTGCCTAACTCTTTATAGGAATTCACGAAGTTTTTACCTCTCCACCAATAATATATGATAGTTGTCATTTGTCCAAATTGATCCTTGCTATGACCAGTGTTTGAAGTTTAAACATTTTGGCATGCATATAGCAATAAATTATTATAGTTTTAATTTTTATTTTAAATGAATATTTATGTGAATGTTTTCATCTGCTTGTTTTTGAAAATATATGTCTTATGTGAAGTATATCTTCAAATATTTTTCCTAGTTTTTTCTTTTTTTGGTACTGGGAATCAAACTCAGAACCTGTACATGCCAGGCAGGTGCTTGTGCCACCGAGCTATATCCCCAGGCCTCTTTTTCCTAGTTTTAAAAATTGAGTTTTTATTTCTTGATTGAATGCTGAATTCTTTATGTATTCTAGAACTGTGTGAATAAAGTTCTTTATCAGATGTATAGCTTTTAGATATTGTCTTTCAGTCCATGGTTTGTCTTTTTAATTACTGAGTAGTGTCTTTAGATGAGCAAAAGTTTTTCATTTTTATCAAGTTAATTTTTTTTTCAATTGGTCATACTTTTGGTTCTGTGTCTGAGAAATCTTTGCGTGGTTTAAGGTTCTACATTTTGTCCCTAATTTTATTTTATAATCTTTGTGATTTATTTTTCACATTTATGTCTTTTCTCCATTATAAGAGAATTTTTTGTATATAGTGCAAGGTTACAGGTTATATTCTTTGTGTGTATGTGATATGTGTTTAGAGGGATATCTTCCCTTCACTGCATTGCCTTTGGACATTTGTGAAAAGTTACTTATCCATACATATATGGATCTGTTCTTGGCATCATTGAATTAATCTACTTGCCAGTCGTTAAGCTGGGGGTATACTATCTCGACCTCTGTAGCTTTAGCCAACTCATACAACTGTTAGACTTCCAAACTTTCCTGTGTTCCAAGATGGGATGGAAGTGGTGAGAGCAGACATTTCTGCCTCCTTGCTGACATCATTCAGCAGAGTCCATTATTTTATCATTAAGAAAGATAACAGCTGCAAGGTTTTCATGCATGCCTTCTATCAGGGCTAGGATACATTTTCCTCTGTTCCTACTTTGCCAAGAGCTTCATCATTAAATGCATTGGGTTTTCTTAGGTGATTTTTTTTAGTTTCTTGATTTATCTGGCGATTTTTTTCTTTTTAGTTTGTTTGTATGACAAACCACATTATTTTCAAATGTTAAACCAACCTTGCATTCCTGGGATAAAACTCTTTTTGTCATATCGTTCTTTTTAAATGCTTTGCATTTGTTATTTCATTTATTTTCTTAACAGCCTTAGTGGTGTTATATACTGTTGTTCGTCCTATTTCTTATATGTGTAAACTGAGGCACAGATGGCTTTGACCTCAGCCAAAGCATGTAACTAGTAAGTCTGCATATATGTGAGGTAGTTGTCTGGATTTAATCCAAAGATTGAATTCTTGTCTTCCAGAGTACCAATGTAAACTAGAATATAAATGACAGAATATCACTTACCTACAGGACAATTATTAAATAAAGTAACAATATTTAATTCTGGTAAGGAAATAGGTAAAATTATAATTGTAAACTCTAGTAGGAAGATACACTAATTCATGCTTTCAAGGGAGACTTTGGCAAACTATCTCAAAATGTGCTATTTTTACCAAGATATTGCATTGCACATTCAAAAGTGTATTGCAGTGTTTTCATTGCAGTCTAGAAGATGTTAAAAATTTTGTAACATACACAGAGTGGGGCAGGTAAAGTGATTTTTTCACCTGTACTTTTTTCTGTGTATCAACTCCTATGAAAAAAATCAGGTTTATAAGCCAGGGTACAGAGTACAATCCCATCCTTTCAAAATAAATTTATATTTGTATGTCTACACACAGAGTCAAGAGAGAAGTCTGGAAGGATCCCATACCTGAGGACAAACAATATAGCTATTTTCTGAGAGCAGTAGGGTAGAGGGCAGGAAGAGGAAAAACTCCAGCCATTCCGACAAAGCAGAATGAAGTGTACCACAACAAGGTCCTGTGCTTTGGGGACCATTTCTCTCCTGCAACAACCATGTTGACTGTGGCCTTCAAATGAATTAGAATTCAATATTTTAAGAGCTGCTGAGGCTTTTTTAGTTCTAAGAGCAATCTGGGAGATGCAACGGGGAGTCTCTGGAAAAGTGTCACAGTGTATGGGGCAATGCTGAAGGGCCTATTCAGAGTGAAACTCGTCCTAGGAAATGGTAACATGTTTAATAAAATTATATAATCTGATTTTGTTGTGGTTAGACCATAGCTGTGTTGTGGCAAATGGAACCTTTGGGTCCCATGGAATGTTCCTTAATGAGAACATCACTTGTCATGACAGTTACATAACCAAGGGTTCACTTTGGGCTCTTGTTTGATCACTTCTGACCGTCAGAGCTCACCTGATAGTACTTGAGTGGACCACCCTGTTCAGCAGTTATAATCTGATACCGCGAGACAGTTTCTCCTGTAGCCAGCTGAAATCTCCATCCCCCATCTCACATCCACTGATTTCAAGAAGAACTTGTCTGACAAAACAAGATCTTCAGCTTTGTAGACAGTCATTCTAGTTCCTCTTCCTTTTTTTGATGAA
>PVLD010003506.1:11121-98621 GCA_004027595.1 Dinomys branickii | reverse complement strand
CCTACTGATAGAGCACTTTTATGATGGCTTTTCTCAGCTGCATGCGTGGTAGGGGTTTGGAAGTTGCTGTGTTGCAGAGCAGAACCACCTATTACCAGTGCCGCACCATCTGCTATCCAAGAAGGCATCTTCCACATGGTAGGAAGTTTTGCATGATGCTTAGTGTGAGTCTCCCATAAAAATGTTACTTCCAAATGTCTCAGAAACAAAAGTGAGAGTCTTCAGAAAGAAATTCTTTTCTGGGTTGAGCTTGGAAACCAGATCCAGTAGAGCCTTTATGTACAACTGAGCCATGGCTGTGGCTTCACATGTCTTCCCAGAAGCCAAAGAAAACAAGTGGAGGTCTCCAATAAAAATTCTGTCGAATGGTGTTAATATTAAATACACTTAGGCACATACCGATAATGAAATACTAAGTAAGGAAAACAGTTGCTTAAATATATATCCTTTCAACGAACAACAGCTGTGTAATTTCTTGAAAAATTCTGAATCCAATGCTTTACTGATTTTCGAAAAAGTGAAAAAATATCAGATATCACTCCCCAGAAGGGGACGGAGAGATATCACTGGTGTGCTGGAATTCTAACCCATGCGATGGGCTGGCATGCACAGAGGTACAGCACGCACAGCCATTCTGTCTTTTTTTTTTCATTTTTTGACAGATACTTGGTTTTCTTCTCCTGTGCATGACTGAAGGTGACTTGATGTGAGTCTCTTTTTCTTCACCAGAGATATGATCAAATGAAGGCTTTGCCTCCATGAATTCAAGGTGGATCTTATGCAGTGCTGGTCCAGAGTGGGCAAAAATGGAAAGAAAAGTCAGGGCTGCCTCACCTGGTTTCTCAAATATCTTGGCATCTAAGTGTTAAGGGCACAGTGTTTGTCTCCATTAATTAATAATTAAAAAATCTCATCACATGTAGATGATAGGTGAGATTGTTCCTTCTGTCATGTGTTTTTGAAAAAACTTTGGAAAGGTTTTTGGGGGAGAGAAGAAGAAAAGCCTGAGTGAGAAGTCTGAGAACTGGGCACTGGTGGGAGCACTGAAGTGATCCTGAAATGAGATGACAGTGTGTTACACCCAACAGTGCTGTGAAAGGGGAGAAATGAGTGATGTCATTAGAGGCTAGCCCCACTCAACTGATTTTAGATTGTTTTTATGATGAGATATAATTTAGTGATGCTGACTGCAGGAAAACTTTACCCAGTGGGGAGCTTAGCAGAGTGGGGAATTCTAGCTATTAGCTGCTGACTTCAAGAATCTCAAGTGGAGCTGAGCAGGAGGCCAGAGGTCACAGAATGCTATGCAAAAGTATCTCTAGGCCAGCAGTGGTGCCCTCTCCAATGCCCTAGCATCCTGCTCTTCTCTCCAGATAGTCATTAGCCCGTGAGCAGCTGCTGGTTTCAACCTTCTGGGGTTGACCTGTGAGTAGGTTGAAGAACCCTGTTTGTACCATGGCTTATGGGAATAGTTTGTCAGTAGACATTGCTGGAAAAAGACTCTGTGTCTCATGAGTTCCTGCAAAGGATTTCTGAGATGGTTGACTGTGGGCCAGACACTGGTGCATTCAGATATTTGAAATAAATAAAATATGGGATTGGCTCACATTTGTAGTAGAGACTATTTTATTGTTAGATCAACTCTTTTAGAAAATATATATGCTGAGGTCCTGTTGAATTACCTACTAATGTGTGTGTATCGTCTTCTTTAAAAATATGTATTGCTGAGAACTGGCAAAAGAATTAATATTTTAACTCTATCATCAAATTAGTATATTGCTACAGCAGTTAGGATTTTACTTAAATTTGTCAAAACCATAGATTATTGTGACTTAAAATAATAACTCTAGTTTTCATTTGAAACCAAGCATTAATTTACATACATTTGTGTTATGAGGTAACCAGTTTCTAAATGATGGAATCATTATTTTTTTCATTTAAAAATAAATTGTGACTGTTGCCATTTTAGGAGGTTACTCGTACTTAAAGCATAGAATAGCATTTTTTTGAGGAGTTGAACTATTATTTCTTTAGCATAAATTTCTACACATAAAACACTGACCAAATGTATAAATATTTCCAGGTCTTTGGTGTATTTATCGAATTGCCTCTCAGATCTGTTGATATGTCTCAAAGGGGGTGAAGAAATTCAAATTCTTTATCTCATCTTTCTTCTCCTATCAATTTCCTGGGTTTTTTGTATCATGAAATTTTTAGAACCATTTTGTGATTACAATATTATTGTTTTCACATCTTCCCAGTTGCATTTTTTAAAAAATATTATTTTTAGTTCTGTGATCTAAATGTGATCATTATTTATCCAAGTACCTTTATAATATAATTTAAGAATTCTTCGATTATATATTTGACTTACAATTAATTTGGATAGAAAATGACTTCGAATACATTTTTCCTCTAAGTTTTATTTTTTTCCTCAAAAAGAAATAATTTTATTTTATTTTTTAATTTTAAATATAGAATGAAAACATCTTAACACACACACAGACATTTAGAATGTAACACAAAAACAATACAAGGAATGCAGAATTTCAGACAAGGTAACAGGAAATTAGCAATGGTTGTTGTATTACATGTTGATATCTTCAACTTGGATACTCAGATCCTAGGACTCTTTTGGTGAAATTTTTTGGATCTTGTGAGTAGAGGATCGTGTCATCCGTAAATAATGATACTTTGACTTTGTCCTTTCCAGTACCTATCTTTTTTATATCTTTCTTTTTCCCAATTGCTCTGGCCAATGTTTTGAAGCCTGCATTGAACAAGAATGGTGGTAGTAGACATCCTTGTTCCTCATTTTACAGATAAAGATTTCAGTTTCCCCTCATTTAATATGATGTTGGCAATAGGTTGGTCATAAATGACTTTTATCATATTGAGATAAGTTTCTTCTATACTTGTTTTCTTCAGGGTTCGTATCAACAGTGGGTGTTAGGTTTTGTCAGAAGATTTCCTGGATCTATTGAGATGATTGAGTGATTTTTGTCCTTGCTTCTGTTTATGTGATGTATTATACTGATTGATTTGTGTATGTTGAACTATCCTTGCATCTCTGGGATGAAGCCTACTTGGTCATGGTATATGATCTTTTTGATATTTTGCTGGATTCTGTTTGCCGGTACCTTGTTGAGGTTTTTACATCTCAATTCATTACAGAGATTGGCTTGTAACTCCCGTTGTTGGTTGGATCCTTGTCTGCTTTTGAGATCAGAGTAATGCTAGCTTCTAAGGATGATTTCCCAAGTACCTCTTCACTCTTGATTTCATGAAAAAGTTTAAGGAGTATTGGCATTAGCTCTTCTTTGGCAATGAATCCATCAGGTCCTGGGTTTTAAATTTTTTTTTATTATTGCTTCACTGTCATTGCCTGTTATTGGACTGCTAAATATTTTTAAGTCTTCTTGGTTCAGTTTTGGTAATTAGCTAATTGTGCCATTTTTAGGTGGAATTCTTTTGATTTGCTCTATATTTCTTTCTTTCTCTTCCTAGTTTTATTAAAGTGTCTTCCAGTACAATGTTGAATATGAAGACACTCATTTTTTACTACAGTTTTAGAAGAAACTTTCAGTATTTCATCATATAAACTAATGAAAAGTTTTTTGTAGGTACTTTTTATTAGTTTAACGAAGTTCTTTTTATTTCTAATTTCCTGAGAGTGTTAACCAGGAATGTATATTGCATTTCTTTAAGTGCTGTTCTGCATACATTGATGTGATCATATTAATTCTATCAGCTGAAATATTGGTTCCCATTAAGTCTCAGTTTGAGACATGCAATATGTTCTTGAGCCTTGGACGTATGATCTTCTTGATTTTCTACTGTATTTAAGCCCTCCGTATGTGACCCTACTTCTCCCCAACGTGTAAGATTTCCTCTGCTCACTTTTCCTAACCATATAGAGTTCCCACCAACATCATAAAGGCAGTTTTGTTTTTCTCCGACCAAATTAAAATATTTGTTCCTTATGGAGAAGGAAGAGGGAGACTTTGGGGGACTTTCTTGCCTCTTTGAATTTCTGCTGTCCCTCAACCTTGGTTTGCTCACCAGTGCCATTTTTAGTGGTTGTTGGGACCTTAATTGGATGAAGAAAGAGCCTGTGAGAATATATGTATGCCAGCACCCAAGACTGTGAAGCTTTCTGTGGTTTCATATTGCTCCACCAGCTTGGCTAAGGATTTTCTCCTAATGGTCATTTATGCTAGCTTGTTCCTTAGCAGTATCCGGTCACTTCTGCCCGGGCTAGTCCAAGTTGGCATCTCTGTCTTCCCTGCAGACACCACCTTGCTTTATGTTGTGGCCCAGTCAGTTTGCTATGAAATCGTTTAAAAAAATGTGGATTTGAAGCTGGTTTGTCTCTTTATTTGCCAAAAGCATGAGAGCATTATTCCTTCTAGCTCTTTACTTCCAAGGAAGATCCTAAAGTCTTTCTGACCAGAGTTTTATTTTTCATTAAATTATGAATGTGTATAAAATTCTGTCAAATATTTTTCCTGCATCTCTTGAAATAATCATATTCTGTCCTTTATCTTCCTTATGTGGTGAATTACATATATATATATATATATATATATAAATATATATATATATATAAACATGGTATGTGAGAGTATTTTTATCTATTTAAAAAATTGAAACAATAACAAACTTACAGAAAAATTGGAAGTGGAGCATGAAGAATTTGCTTTTCTAAAGCTATTTGAAGTAAGTTGCTGACAAGTTCTTCCACCATTCTTGAATATTTTAGGTGTATTTGTATAACAGGAACATTCTTCTGTACACCCATCAAAATCAATATATCAACACTGATGCCTCAGATCATCTAAGCCTCACACCCTATTTGAGTTTTGCCTGTTGTTTTAACTAAGTCTTTTGCAGCCAAAGGATCCTATGCTATGCTTCTTTGTGTAGCTCTCTCCTTTCCTCTTGTGCAGGCCCTCGATTTTTCGATGTCCTCATTATGTTGATATCTTTGAAGATTACAGACCATGCCTTTTTTAGTGTGTCTTCCAATCTGAATTTGCCTAATGTTTTCTTGCTATTGGACTGAGTTTCTGCTTCCTCCATAGGAAGATTGCTCAGTGCCCATTGCATTGTATCAGGTGGCTTACATTTCCAATTTATTTCATTATTAATGATGTTTACTTCAAGTACTACTTGATTAAGAAGGTGTCCTCCAGATTTCACTCTTGTAAACTTATGCATTTTTCCTTTGTAATTAATAAGCATTTTGTATGGAGGCACTCTGAAATTCTCTTGTATCCTGCTCCTCATCAGGTTTTAAACTAATTACTTCATTAGTTTCTGGAAAAGACCCATGGTTTCCTATTCCTCTCAATGGGACATAATCTGCTGTTAGCATTATTTACCTCAATGCTCAAATTGTCCCCAGTCTGCCTAGTGGGAGCTCATTTAAGCTGGCTTGGGTGTCCACCGGCATGCCCCCTCTTCTGAGAGCATTTTCTTAGTATGTAGAACAACAGTTTCAGGCTTATCTAGTGCTTTATTGCTCCACTCCTGGAATAAGCGGTTTTTCTTAAGACTTCTCACTGCTTTTAGTGGAAAGTGGTATTTAGTAGCTAAATTATGAATTTAGGCATGCTGATTAGTGTTGGGGTGATCATACATGATGCTGAAGTACATGCACATATACACACATATGGACACATGGATACATAACTCAATTGGGCCTATATTTATTTTAATCCATCTCTGTACCTATCTACATACCTGTCTACATACCTATTGGTATCTGTGATCATTAATTGCAGATGTCAACTTGACTTGAGTAAGAGCAATCTAGCTGACTAGTGAAGCTCTGGATATGCCTGGGTGATTGACATGTAGCCTGCAAAATGAGGAAGGTAGACCCACCAGAGATGTGGGCAGCACCATCCAATATAGCTGTAGCCTGGATGGTATAAAAAGGGAAGGAAGAAAGATATTTGCTCTTTTTCCTTGGAGGAGCATCAGTCTCTGCCATTGCCTTCAAATGTTGGTCTCCACTTCCTTCAGGTTTGTAATGCAGATTCTGCAGCCTTCTGATGCAAATTCTTTGACTTTCTGACAGATGTTCACACCTGTGACTTTTCAGTGAGCTCTAGACCTTCAATCTTTAACTGAATCTTCTGGCCCTCCAGCCTGCCGGTGGTCATTCTGGATTCTTCCTCCTCTGATTCCACAGATGGCCAGTGGGACTCCTCTTCTTGTGACCCTTTAAACCTGCCTAGTAAGTCCCTTATATCATTATACACATATTTTATATGGCTTCTGTTTCTCTAGTGATCTTACCTGAAAAGAGATCTAATCAATCACCTAGTTTTATCAAAAACCACTAGTTCAAACTGGTACATCCTCTTCCAATCCAACATCATGATCTCTTCCTCATTTTCTCCATTTTCATATTTGCAGCTTCTCTCACTGGTGCAATCATGGCATATATGACATGGAATATGTGTCTTTATTTGCTCCAATCACTTGGCAGAAAGGATCTCTAATTCTTGCCTCCTGCTGTCCCTGCATAAATGCCATTATTATTTTGCTTCTGCCCACCTCCTCTGCAGATGTACTTTTCTCCCCTGCAGGACCTGCTCACCCTTACCTGATGCCTCTCTTACTCCATCAAATAACTTTAGGGCTGAACTGCTATTGAAAAGAAGGGGACTGGAAGCTGAAGCACATTCGATGATGTTTGAACATAAAAACTCCAGGCATTCTTGGAATAAACCCCACTTAAACCTATAGCATTTTGTTTTCTGGCCTTTGGTTGAATTGTTATGCTGTAATTTTGTTCAGTATTTTTATGTCTATAAAATAGATACTGCAAACACTAACTCGTGAGTCAGTAGATTTGTTTTTCTATAGTGTCCTTCCTTGTCAGGTTTTGGCATCACAAAGTCATCTTTTAAAAGGAGATAGAAAGTATTTTATCTTTGTCTAGCCTCTGCAAAGGTTTGTGCAAGGTTGGTGCATTTTCTCCAAAAATATTTAGAAGAATTCAGCATTGAAATCATCTAGGCCTGGAGATTTTTGGGGATGGTGATGAAGGCATGGGGACTTCAAATTACAAATTAAATTTCTTTAATAAAGGTGGGGGCATTTACCTTTCTAATTATCAGTTTTTTAAATGGCATTTTGTAGAAAATTTGATATTCCATAATTTCTAAATTAATCTACAAGAAATTATTTAGAATATTCTCTCATTAAAATTTTAATACCTATATTCTCTGTGGTGATATCCTATATTTGATTATTCATTTTGATAACTTATTCTCTTTTTTTCTCAAGCAGTACTTTTAAGAAATTATCAACTTTCTTGAATTTTAATAGGAGGATGGCTTTTGGAATTATTTTTCTCTCTAATACAGATGTCCTATATTTTAAAGTGTTTTTATAACTAATTTTATTTTCTTTTTCTTCAGTTTACTTTACTCTTCTTTCTCTAACTTCTTAAGATGGGTATTTCAATTGGTGATTTTAAGCTCTTTTATTTCCTTATACATGCATTTTAAGACTATTAATTTCCCTCTACACATAGCTTTAGTTGCATCCCCCCATTAATGTTGTTTCATTATATTTTTGTTCTCCTTCAATACAAAATGTTTTCTAATTTTCAGGGTAATTTGCTCTTTGCTTCATTGTTGCTGAGATGTGTATCGCTGAATTTCCAAATATTTTGAGAATTTTCTGGTTATATTTTTATTTCCAGATTATTTCCTTTAGAGTGAGAAATTAAACACTGATCGATTTCAAACCTGTAACTTTATTGAGACTTGTTTCTTGTCCCAGGGTATGGGCAGTGGCTTCTTTTCTTATGTGTGTCTCTTGTCCTGGAATCTTAACTACTGAATATTAGAGTTTTATTCTCTTTTCCTTAAACCTATGTCTTCTTTCTAATTCTTTTGGTAACTTTCACACTTTTCCTTTGATTTTCAGACAACTTCTCCAACTGATAATTGGAGAATTTTAAAAATATTTTCTATTTGCATTTTGATTGCTTCAAAGCACATTTAAATTGGGTTATTGAATTTAATTTTTAAATATGATCTTATTCTTGCACATAGCACTTCTCATGCATCTCCTTTTCTTTACCTGTGGTCTTACTTGAATTTGCCTATGAAGAGTATGCATTGTTTTACCATAATTTTCCTCACTTTTCACATCTTCTATCTTGTACTAAATCAAAGAACAGAAGCCTCTCAAGGGTTTATAGAGACTAAAAAACATATACATTTGAAAATACTATGGACAGGAAAGCACTACATGATTTCTAAGATGCTGTTATTCTTCATTACAAAATGTAATAATAACAGTGCTTGGCTGCAAATACTCTTGAAAATCTGCAGAATCATAAGAAACTAAAAACACTGAAGCTATAAGTGATATATTACCTACAATGTTCTCAGAGACACAAATATGTCTTACAACAGGCATTTTATACATATTTGGAATTGAAACAGGAAAGCAGAGAGGAATTGGAAATGTCAGGCTTCAAATATAGCTTTTGCTTCCTGGATCTTAGTAAGAGGTGGTACTAGGTCACTTCCAATGGAGTGTAAGTCTACATTCCTTCTGACTTACTGCATTTTCATGGAGAATGGATTGACAATCAAAGCTAAATGATGGGCGGCCATCTGTACACTGATCCAGTAGGATGGACCTCTTTCTGGACAACGGATGTGTGCTTATGCTGTAGGATGGATGGCTCATCAGGTAGCGATGCCACATAACTCAGGGACTTCAGAAGCAAAACCGTTTATCTCACAAGCAGAAAGCATTGATCATGGGGGTTCCATAGCAGCTTTAGTCCAAGGTCACCAAGAAACCTATCTTTCCTTCTGTCTGTCTTCCATTCTCAGGGTGTTACCAATTGATCTTGTGGTTGCTGGGAGTTCTGCTTCCCAGCTGTGAAGAGCAGGGAGAGCACTGGCCCAGCCAGGTACACGGTGTTCTTATTCCCAACTAAAGTCTTTCTCTGAGTCCTCTTCCCCATCTTGGCAGCCAATTTTGTGCAAATCCTGGACCACTGTGTCCCACAGCCTCCTTGGTGCAAGAGGGAGCTGGCTCTTGATTTGGGCCATCTGCTCACTAGGATACTACATGAGCGGCAGCAAGTTCCTGCTTTTCACACCTGTCTGGGACACTCACTCATTCATCAGGTCATCAGTAGAACACTCTAATTCATTATGTCAATTAGAAAAAGTCAAAGGCCTGAACTTTAATGGAAACCTAACTTTTACAAAATAGTACTGGGAACTAAACTCAGGACCTTTGCCCTGAACTATATCCCCAGCTGTTTTATTTATTTTGAGTCAAGATCTTACTAAGTTGTTAAATTGCCCAAGCTGGGTTTGAACTTGTGATACTTCTACCTAAGGCTTCCAGAGTACTGTAAGGAAATGTACTGTCTTGAAAAGGAGTTGGAGTCTGTGAATAAAGTGTGCATCCTGCTCTGGGAAGCACCTGGGGTATTCCTTCAGCACCTGCCACTCTGTTCCTTCTGTGACCCTGGAGTTGGCTCAGACCCAGGCCAGGAATTGTGGAGTCTGTGCCATCTACATCAAAAGTGACAGTATAGAGACGGAACAGGAAATAATCCAGAAAAGGAGGATGCTCACAGGACAGTGAGCAGGGATCTGCAGGCTTGGATCTCATTAGTTTAATCCTGGTTGGACATTTCAACCCGGGCATTTCAAGCCAGAACATTTTAAGTATTTTTCTTTTTCTTATTTCAGTCTACTGTATAAAACTCTTCTTTCTGTTTTTCTCTTCAGTTTTTGCCTCAGGAGGCTGAGGCAGGAGGATCATTGTGAGTTTGAGACCAGCCTGGGCTACAATGTGAGCTCAAGGCCAGGATGAACTGCATAGCGACACTCAGTCTCAAAAAGACAAAAAGAGAAAATGATGGTCAACAAAGTGTGATTTATTTGATGGATGATATAGTAAAAGACCTCAAATTTCTCAATAAAGAACTGAATGGTAGAATCTCAGATGTGTGGACCAGACTGGTCTTGGGATCATAAAACCCAACAGAATAAAGTCTAATTCCCTGGAAAGCTTCCCTAGTATAAAATAGCCTATGTTCAGTACTTTCTGGCATGAAACACAGATTTAGTTGCCTTATAAGTGGTTCAGGTGTTCACTCAGGTTCTCAGGGATCTCCACTGGGTTCCTGAGCGCTGCAGTGCTCTCTGCACAGTACTTTTTGGTGGTGGTCTTAGCTTGTGTGGAGTGTAGACTTGTAGATCTGTCAGAAAATGAGAAGCCTTGTATACATATTCAGTCCAACTAGATCCCATGGGAAAGAAGCGGCACCTCTCCCCCAGGCATTCCTCAGGTCCAGGTGCAGTGCCGGGCACAGAGAAGACGCCGAAACCTTGCACTCACCTCTGAGTGTTGTAATTAACATTAGTTCTCGTGGCGTGTCTCTCTTTTCCTGGTCTTTTATTCGAGGGACAATTCTGTTGTACTGTCTTATTCGCTCCCTCCCTCCTTCTTCCTGCCCGGTCACTCATTCAGTTCATTAGTGTGTTTGTGACCAAATGATCCTGGGGCCAATTCCCAGGTTTGCTTTGCACTAATTGTACATGCTTTGGTAAGAAGAGCTAATAAGAATACTAGCGCCATGTTAAGCAATGCTTATGCTGAAGACAGTGAGTTCAGTGCCAAGGCTGGTTGTTCATCTGTAAATGAGGGTGCTAATAACTGCCTCACAGGTTGTGAAGATAAAAGAAAATGACGTATGTACAGGGCTCGACACAGAACTTGGCACCCAGAACGTGTTTCATAAAAGTAGTTACTACTTTAATAGAGACCTAGTGAGCTGTTGGTGAGGGAGAGCACCAGTTACCACCAGCAAACAGGGCTTCCAGGCAGTGCTAAGGATAGAGTTCAGCATGTCTGAAAATACGGACCAGGGGAATTAAGCTCTCCACTATCCAGTCCTACGAAAATCTTGGTCAGAAATGTTTTACAGAGCTTTGAAGCACCCAGTGCTGTTCCTCAGCTCCTGTCGGGGAGTTATTTCCCCTCATCCCTTTTGAAATAAGAAATATAACCAAATTTAATATTCAGCTGTGACCATTGGAGGGACCTCCAGGGAGTTTAGAGACTGGTCTAACTATAGCACTGATATTTTCTTTCAACTTTGTTAAAGTATAAGTGACAAACTTGTATGTGCTTAAGGTGTACAAAGTGATGTTTTGAAACATGCGAGCTAATTAACGTACTCATTGTCTCACACAGTTACAGTGTTCTTTTTTGTGTGTAAGGAGAAAATTTAAGATCTACTCTCTTAAGAAACTGAATATATGACACAGGCATTATTGGCCATAGTCTCTGGGTTGTACTTTAATACTCCAAATGATTTATCCTATAACTGAAAATGTGAACTCTTTGGCAAACATCCGTCTCTGCAATTCTTCAACCCTCTGAATACTAGTAGCCATACTTCACTGTGCCTGTGAGGTTAACCTTTTCGGATTCCACATAAGGGAGTTCGTGCAATATTTGTCTTTCTGTATAGGGCTTTTATTTTACTTAACAGAATGTTCTCTAGGTTCTTACATGTTACGAATGGCAGAATTCCTTCTTTTTCAAGGATGAATAATATTCCACATATATGTATACTACTTTTTCTTTATTAATTCATCAATTCAATCAACTTAGGTAGTTTCTGTATTTTGGTTTTGGGGAATAATGCTGCAACAAAGGTGGGGGTGCAGACATGTCCACAAGGAGATGATTTTAATTCATTTGTGTATTCGGTAGTAGTTGTCTCTTTGTACTTCTCCCCAGCTCTACTCTGTGAGACCACAGTAAGGTTAGCTGGTCTTCATGCCAACCCTTTATGGAAAGATGAACTGAATGCAAAGTAGAAGACTTGGTATTCTGGATATCTTGCAGTTTGCTTCTGTCTCAGAGAGTAGCCCTGATCCTGCCGTGGTCTGTGGGAACGAAGCACCTCCTCCCTCATGTCCTGCCTTAGGGCAAGGTTTCTTCAGAGACACGTGCAATGCATTAGCTAAATGGTAACTACATCACTTTTAGGCTTTGGGCTCATTTTGTTTTTCACTCTAGCGGCCTTCACATTTAACTTTTTCATTTGTTGTGTTGGGTGCGGTCTTTCCTCAGATCTAGAGGGACCATTTGCAACAGGAATGAGGTATTTTACCATTAAATGATTCAAATGACTTTTTCAAAACCATCACCACCTATGAGATGACGTATTAGTTAATCCCAGGGAACCATCGTCAAATTTCCCCTTTTGTCCTCTAACCCAATCTCAAATATTATGTACTGATAACATCTAAAATATTTTTAGAAGTTAAACTGCATGAGTTTGTCTTTAATGTAATTAACAGCTATCAGCCTATACATATATTTATAGTTTCCACATGTTTATATATAAAATAATTGCACATTTATAACTGATTACTGAAATAAAGTACAAATTGCATTATTCATTTCAGTTAATTTAAGGTTTATCTCAGCTCCTCCGTCATGAGCTGGCTTTCAGAGTTAGAGATTATAAGGAGTCCAGACCTTCAGCTGGAAAGAATTGGTCAGAAATGCTTTACAGTGCTTTGAAGCACTCGGTGCTTTCCCTTAGGCTTAGGAGCTGGGGTGATGCGGTCTATCTGTTTCTTCATCGAGGCCTGATTGTACTGTTTTCCTAGAATGTTATGTCTCCTGGTGTATGTGACTGCCTCTATCCCAGTTAGGCTCCTTGTCCCTTCTCTCCTAATATTCATCAGTCACATGCCACCTCCTTCATGAAGCCATCCCTGTGGTCCAGATGGGATTAATCCCTCTTGGCTTCTTTGTATTTCCTTAGTATTTTATGCCTCTATTGTATTAGGTTTCTTTCTTGGCTTTGTTATAGTTATTGACATGTTCCCCCAGTTGGGAGGCAAGTTTCCTGGAGATGGAAACAATGTACAACGTCTCCTTGTTCTGTCAGGATCCCTCTCGCCCCCAGGACCTGGCACGTTGCCTCATCATTAAGCGAAGAGTCAAAGGGTCCCTAAGTGGCCCTTGATTCAGCAGCCCCTGTCCCCAGCCCCTTTTAGTTGTCAGTGGTGTGCTGTTCCATAAATGAGCCACCTGGGCTGGTTCAAGGAGTCAGCGGATGGGCACATGGCAGAGTTATCAAGGAATGGAAAGCTATGGAGAGTTGTAACTTGACCTCATGTACTTTTGTTTGTTATCCTAGAATAATTTTGTATCATCGAGGCTTTATGACTCCCAGACACTCTGACTGCTGCCACATAGACTGCTGTTGTATACCTTGTAAAAAAGCCCGATGACGGCTTGATGTTAAACTTCTCATCTTCAGTAAGTGACCAAGATGCATCAGCATTACCAGGGTAGCTCTGGGAGCAGCAGCTTTCTCAGGATTGATCTCCAGCGGTAGGAGGAGATTGCTGCAGTCTTGGTAGTTATCAGTGGATGTTAGATACACTTGACAAAGAAGAATCTCACAATCTGTCTTCCCTTCAAGTACTAAGCCTGTGATTTTATTTCAGGCTTCTTCTCTGGAAGGATATTTTTGGGTTGTCACTGCAGTCACATGGATGTTCTCATTAGCAAGTGACGGCCATCAGGTCAGCTCTTCTTTGAGGGTCATTTCCTTGTCTACTCTGCTTTTTTCTTTCTTTCTTGTGGTGCCTTTGATTATGGCCAGTACCATCTGTCCTCGGGTGTGGAGACATTCTGATAGTTCAGATCACAGCATGTGTTGCTGGGAGAGGGCTGTGTAGACCCCGAGGGCCCAGCTATGTGTGCTGCTATCCTTCCCTGATGAGCCTCCATGAAGTGAGTGCTAGATCTGAAAATTGCAGTAATGACTCCTCTTGGTTAGGGCCATTTTGGCTCCAGCCTGCTTTGCATTGGTCATGTTATCTGTAGCTTTAGAACTCCCACTAAAGGAGCAGAATTATCTAAATTTCCATTTGACATTTTCTTTTACAATTGTTTTGACATTTCCATTTATAAATTTCTTTTCTTGTTAAAGCTAGACTGGAAAAGCGAATCTCTAGACAAGGCTTGCCTGGTTTGCAGCCTGAGGGTCAGTGCTCAGGTTGTATAATTGGAAAGCATCTCATCTGGTCACTGTCTATTGGAGAGGAGCATTCAATGCTTCCTGAATCCCCAGTGTGATTCTCCCAGGTAGGTGCTGGCAACCATCTTCTTTCTACCAGTTTTTATGGGAGATCAAGTAAAACCACATACCTGTGTTCCACCTGGTCCTGAAACCACCCTGTCCTGAACTCACCCTTCCCCACAGGCCTCTAGACAGACTTCTTTTGTGTGATGAGCATTCAGGTCCAAGGATCTCAGAATCATCGAGATGTCCATGCTGAGTGACCCTGCTTACATACCACAGAGAACATAAACCTTTGTGCTTCTCTCTATGTTGTAGACAGTTTGATTCTGGTTAGTAAATAGTCAACAACTGTACCACTTGGTTTAATTTTCTCCCAGTGAATTAATTACATTTCCAACTTGCTGATATCACCTGGGCAACTGGTGTACTATTTGTTTTGCACAGTTTAAATCTGCGTTACTTCATTTTAAATGTGTTCTCATCTCTTAGGATAAGATGATTTCATTCTCCTAAAAAGCTGTTTCTATGAAAATTCACACTGCAGGAATAAATATTTCAATAAGGGAAGGAAGGTAGGCCTAGAATTGGGTTCCCCATAACACAATTATTTTTTCCTGTAGGAATTTCAACAATAAAATTGATTCTTGTCACCATAAGCATATTTAGAGAAAGCCTAGGTAAAAGCTCCCTTATTTCTTTGAAGCTCAACACGCTGAAGCATCCCCCCTTTCCTCATAAGTTCATAGCTTTGCTGGCAGCCAGCAAAGTCTGCATCCATTCCCTAACCATTCTATAAAGGACTAAACCTTTTCAAAAGAAACAACTATGTTCTTACACCTCCAAAAATCTTTCTGTTGTTTGCCTGCTGGCCATTTCTTTTCAAGTAACCTTTATAATAAATTAAACTCTCTAATTAATAATACTGACATTTCATTTAACATGTGAAATTGTTTTACATACATTATCTCAATTTTTACAACCACTGTGTGTGGTAGGCACTATGGCTTTTTTCTTTGTTTTTCATTGTATAGGTGAGAGGAGTTATTGACTTGCCTAAAACCCAGCAGCAGAGTCAAAAACTGAGCCTGCAACCCCTTTCTCCAACTGCCCCAATTACTAGGTTACATGATGCCAAGACTTGTGCTATAGGGTTGATTTTCTTTATTATATCAAAGTACTCTTTATTGTAACATATATAATCATGTAGTATCTGTACACAGCCATCTATTACGTGATTTTCAAGTCAGAGACATGTTCTGTTGGGGGAATTTATCAAATATTTTTTAACAGATTCAAATCCTTTTTTCATCTGTAGCATTATCACTGGATGAACAAACCAACTCAAGCTTTTCTCTAATATGTTTTAAAATATTTTACTATGGAAAATTTCAGATGTATACAAAATAGAATAAAGTAGCAGTGGATGAATTCTGAACATTCTGCCATCCTCGTTCTACCCGCACTGCTGGTCATCACTGTACAGTTATCAAGATGTATAGTTCCTTTTCAAGTCGATACACACACTCGCCGAAGCACACATATTTTAGCTATTCAGTTTTGACACCTGGCTCCCCATGTTCTGCATTGCCACCATACCAAAGGCCACCTCAGGGCTTCTCTTCCCAGGCAGTCCTCGCTGATGGCAACACAGGTCCATACTCAGGATGCCATCTTTTTGAATATTTTCCATCTTAGGTTAGTCTTCGCTGTTCTAGAATGTATATAAATGTACCCACATGGGGAATATTCTTTTGTGTCTGCCCTCGTTTGCTCAGTGCTACCTTTGCCATTTGTCCTTCCTGAGGGTGTCCATAGCTCTTTTCTCTCTATTACTGCTTCGTTTTCTGTACTACAGATCTGTCCATTCTCTCAGTGGTAGACAATGGGGCCTTTCCAGTTTTCATTCACTGTGCATTTACTTTGCAGATATTTTGGATTCTCTTGGTTAAAGGCTCTGGGAAAATGTGTGGTTTACTTTATATGAAACTGTCACTTTTTTTTCTAAGTGCATATTCCATGTTATATTTTGTTCAGACAGATGAAAGTTCAGGTGGTTGCTCCATGTCTTTGCCAGCATTCATTTTTTTTTCCTTATTTTTCACCATTCTCATGGTGTGTAGTGATACTGCACTGTAATTATTGACTTACGTGTCACTGGCAACTCATGATGTTGAGTGCTAGTTTGAGTGGTTATTGATCTTCCATACTGCTTAACTTGAGAAATGTCTGTTAAAATATTTAGCCCATATTTTAATTTAGTTGGAGTGTTTTTATCCTTCTATTGTTGAATTATAGAAGTTGTTATATATTTTGGATATGTCTTTTGTCAGATAAATATTTTGCTAATACTTGTGGTTTGCAAGTTATTGTTTTGGAGACGTTTGATGAGCACCAGTTTTTGGTTTAGATAAGTATAACTTACCCTGCTTCCCTTATGGCTGTTACTTTCTGTGTTCTGCTAGCAAATCTTTGCCTACCTTTGGGTTACAACCGTGTTCTTCTATATTTTCTTCTAAAAGATTTGTAGATTTGGTGTCCAAATAGAAGTCTATGATCTTGAGATTTTTTTTTCCTTCGTGGTATCATGGTGTAGTGTAGGGCGGCAGGGTAGTATTTTTCCCATGTGGATATTACCTATTGCAGCATCATTTGTTGAATTTAATTTCCCTCCTGAATTGCTTGGTGTCTTTGTGAAAAATCAGTTGGATGTACGAATATTGGTCTGTTTCCATTTTCAGTTCCCTTGATCTGTTTCTCTACCCTGTGACAGACCTACCCCATCTTAATTATTACAGCTTTGCAGTAGATCTTAAAGTCAGGTAGCTTACTTCTGCTTTTCATGATTGTTTTGTTTTTTTGAGGCATTTTGCACTTCCACTTAAATTTTAGAATCAGTCTGTTGATTTATGTAAAAAGGACTGTGAAACACATGAGTAGCATTGCACAGAATCAACAAATAGTGTGCAGAGATGACGTCTTAACAGCAATGAATTTTCTAATCTGTGAACATTATTTCTAATATAGTTGCATCTTTTAAAAAGTTCTCACAGCAAAATTTCAAGTGTAGAGGTTCTTCATCTTTTGTTAAAGTCACTTTTAAATGTTCTATGTTCTTGAAGTTATTTTAAATAGAATTGTATTTTTAAATTTCAATTTGTCATTGTTACTGGTAAAATACAGAAATAGTAATTGGTTTAAAAAGGACTTTATGGAAGTGTAACTGGTATATAACAAATTGCTTATTTTGGAATTCAAATTTTTTTTGTTGTTCTTTGTCTTTTTGAGACAGGGTCACACTATACAGTTGAGGCTGGCCTGGAGCTCACTTTGTAGCCCAGGCTGGCCTTGAACTTGCAAGGATCCTCCTGCCTCAGCCTCCTGAGTGTTGGGACTACAGGCATGTGCCACTATGCCTGGCAGAATCAAAAATTTTTTAACATATATATACCCACCAAACCATCATTGCAACCAGGATAAAGAACATATGCATCACTCCCAAAATTTGTACTGTATCCCTTTTTAATTCTCCCTTTTCCCTTAATCTTCCCAGCTCTTGCCCTTCTAAGTAATAGCTGATCTGTTTTCCAGAATCATGCATGCATCTATGAAATCATGTGAATATTCTTTTTTACCTGTCTTATTTCATATGACATAACTACTTAAGGTTTATCTATACTATTATGTGTAGCAATGTTTTTAAATTGCTGAACCCTTCTTCCTGGTACAGCTGTACCACAGTTTGTCCATTTCCTTGTTGACAGACATTTGGAGGTTTGAATCATTTGCAGTGTGCTGCCTTCACAAATAAAGCTGCTGTCTGCATTTATTCAGGAATCTCTGTATGGGCATGCATTTTATTTACTTTGGGTGACTATTTTAAGATGATGCACATTTACCTTAAGAAATTGTCCAACTGCTTTCCAGTGACTGTGCCATGTAATGTTTCCTCTGGCAGTGTGGGAGAATCCAACTGGCCCACCAACTTGCCAACATTTGATATACTCAGTCTTTTAGCCGTTGTAGTAGGTATGTGCCAGTAAATCACTATGGTTTTAATTTACATATCCCTAATGCCAAATGATGTTGAGCATCTTTTAACATGTTTAACTGCCTAAGTGCCTCTCATATATCTTCTTTGGTAATGTGTCTGTTAGAATCTTTTGGCCAATTTACAATTGTTTGTTATCAGTGTATAGAATAAAACTGATTCTCATATATGAATCTTATATGAAACGTTGCTCAACAAAATTATTAGTTCCAGTATCTTTTTTTAACCTATAGATTTTATGGAGTCTTCCTCATAAATGATTATATCATCAAAAATGAACGCAGCTTTTATTTTTTTCCTTTCTAATCCACATACCTTTCATTTATTCTCTTACTTGAGTTCACTGGTTAGGAAATCCTATATCCCAAGTCCTCCACACTAAATAGAGTTGACAGGGAGAAATACTTTTGTTTCATGCCTGATCTTAGCAAGAAAACATTTTGTCTTTCATCATGAAGGATGATGCTAGATGTAGCATGGATTCCTTCAATTCCTTGTTTGTTAAGAGTTTTTATCAATAATACATGTCAGATTTTGTTCTACAGCCTTGAGATGATATTAATTTTTCTTTTATAATTTGTGAATATGGTAAATTACATTTGATTGATTTCCAGATGTTAAACTAATCATTCTTTTCTGGGCTAAGCCCCATTAGGCCATAATGTATTATTCATTTATGTAATATTATATTCAACTTGCAAAAATTTTGTTAAGTTTTTGCATATTTATTAATGAGGGATATTGGCTTATAATTTATTTTTTTGTAATGTCATTGCTTGATTTACTTTTTTAGAGGATTTCATAGGACAAATGCAATGTTTTTGGTTGAAATAGGCTTTGCAGAATTACTCTTTCCTCTAATGCCAGTTTTAATAGTGAACTTCTTTACCTCATTGGTTGTTATTCTTTAATTTTGTAAGTTTAAAAAAAATTATGTCTTCCATGTTACTCCACAGGTAAGTTGTTGTTTCTTTTTCTCCCTGATCAATCCACTGATTAGTTCATCAATTTTATTAATCTTCATTAATAGCTATTAATCTTTTGACCTTGTTGTATCTCTATAGTTTTGTTTCCCATTTTATTGAATTTTGGTCTTGTGTTTAGAATTTTCATCTTAGATTTTATTTTTTTAAATTTATTTTAAAATAAAAGAAGAAAACATATTAACAAACAGACATCCATTTACAAAATAGCATAAGAACAATATAAACAATACAGAGTTACAGACAAAGCGGTAAGGAATTAACAATGGTTGTTGCATTATGTCATGACATCTTCAAAGTGGTTTCTCAGGAAATCAAATCGAGACATGCAGTAATGATCAAACAAGTAATCATGAACTGTTCCTTTCAGTAAAGCAATAGAAGACAGTAGTATAACTGTTAGCTATCCTGTATATATGTACATACATAATTTCCCCTTCTTTCCCTTCTCCTTTCCCACACCCCAGTTGCCCATTACTTTTCGGCATTTTCCTTTCGTGTCATAGTGATTTGCACCCTGCCCTCCTGGAGGTCACACACACAGGCAATCTGTGATCACTGTTGGTGCGGCCCACGCCTGGCTCCAGTGTGTAGCCTGAACTGTCTGGAGAAGCAGAATCAGGAGGGCCACGACCCGCTGACAGCACAGTTCCTAGCTGAATGCTGCCAAGAGAACCAGGTATCTCCCATTTATTTCTAACTTACATTTTAGATTGTTGACTTTTTCTAGTTTTTTTAAACATCAAAATAGATTTCTGATTTTTAACTATTCATTACTATTTTTAATATCAATATTTAAAGCTATGAATTTTCCTTGTATGCCTAATTTGGCTATCAACCACAAATTTTATATCTTATATTTTCATTTCAATTTTAATGTTTGACTTATTTTCTTGATACATAAACTACATATAGATATAGTGTTCATTTTCCAAATAATTGAGACACCTAAGACTATCCTACTGTTCTATATTTCAAATATAATTGTATTGTGGTTAAACTACATACTATGTAGACTTCAATTTTTTCATATTTATTGAGTCTTATACCACAGTGTGTGGTCTCCCTTGTACATGCTCAGTGCAATTGAAAAGATCTTACTGTTACTGAATGTACTCCTCAATAAATGTCAATCCATAGGTTATACACGTAAGCTCTTTATTTATTTAGTTACCTCTGTTTGATATAGATGTCTTATAGATCATGGATAGGAAGTTAAGATAACATAAAAAAGGCTGTGGATATTTCTATTTCTGATCATTGATTTAGCTATATCTCTTTTTTCTGTTAATTTTTGTTTCATGTATTTTGGAGAGCTATAATTGGAAGCATACACGATTCTAATTGCTATGTCTTAATGACACGGTGTCCTTTTATCATTGTGAAATGCCCTTTTAAATCTCTAGTGATACAACTTTTCTTAAAATTTATATTTCCAGATTTTATGACATGACATATAGTAAAGGATATTTTATTTCCAGATTTTATAACATGACATATAGTAAAGGATACTTTGCCTGATATAGGCAGTTTATCCTTTTTATGTTTACTATTTGTATGGTCTTCATTTTTCAGTGTTTGAATTGTTTGTGTCTTCCTATTTAAATGTGTTTATTTTAGACATAAGATAGTTGGGTCTTGGTACCCAGTCCCCACCCTGATCTTGTAGAGCTAATTTTTAGTCCATTTACATTTAATGTAACCATTATGTGTTTGGATTTATGTCTGCCATCTTGCTGTCATTTTTCCTTGCTTATTCCATATGTTCTGAGGAAAAATGGGAGGTAGCATGTATCGGTTTAGAGGTTTGGTGCTGGGAAGATGGCAGAGCGTGGGTTTGCTCCTGCATTCTCCATGACACATGTGGTGAGCTTATGGGTTGTTAGAAGGTAGAAGAAAAATGTCATAAGCATGAGAATAGAAGAGAATGTACGATTTATTGTGATGAATGAAAAAAATGAGCCCTCTAGAAGTTAAAGTAAGTTATGAGATATGTTGGTTTATTTCTTCAACATGAACTAGTTCAACAAATATATGAACATCTCCTTTGTGGATAAAATCAAGCATAGTCCTCAACCCACAGAGGCATGAGAGTGTTGGTATTACAGACATTGGTCAAATAATCACAGCAATATACGCATGATTACAAGAAAGAGATAAGATCTGTGAAGTGATTAATTTCACAAGAATATTACAAAGGAACTTGACTTTGAGTAGGTATAAGGAATAACATGTGTGTGCCACTGGCTCTAGAGCTGAGACCTAAAGTTAGTGTAGGTTAAGATAAGTGCTGTTTGGTGGAGGGAATATTTGAGCAAACAATGCAGTGTGTGACACGCTCTGTGGCTGAGAGAGAATAGCATGGTGATAGGGCTGACTGTGTGCTGATCTGTAGAATGAGAAGGCACAGTGATGAATGGAGAAAGGCAGGGATATCAACTTGGGGCAGGACACGCTGGGGTCCTCCAAACTCAGAGAGAGTCTGCTAACAGAAATGAACTTGAACCTCCTCAGTTGGTTGTGAGATATGTTTCTCTTTACATTACCCAGCCTATCTTTGACTTAAGTAGAACTGATGAAATTGGGCTAAAATGAATTATCAGAGCAATCCACAAAACGAGTCATTGCCAAATTTTCTTACAGTCAATTTTATTTCTATTGGAGAGGAAAAATACATAATTAGAGAACATCAGGCATTGTTTCCAGGTTTCAAAGTGGCTTCCATCCAGCCACAGGGAGGCCCATAGCAGAAAGCCAGATGTTCAAATAAAGACCTAAGTGGACAAATATGAATGATATATGTTACACAAATACATTATAGAAATCTTTCATGGTATTTACAAATAGCATCAAGGACTTTAAAGCATGTGTATGCCTTCATCCTTCCAGAAGCTTTGAGAGAAGGAAGGAGTTGAAATGCATTTGTTGAACATGTTTGTTAAGTTTCCACCTGTAATATTAGCCAGTGCTTGTGGAAAATTTGAATAATGAGATTATTTACGGGGCAGACATATGCTGAGTGCTTTCCAGGTATAACCATTGTACTTGGTACCTTAAGCTTGGCAGTGAAGATGAATCTGCTGAACAGATTCATCCTTTGTGCAGGAAGATCTCACCTCATAAGAGGAATCTGTGATACTGGTTGGAAAGTATAAGAGCCAGGAAGGAAGTCTTAGATAAACTACGGACAAATGAGAAAGGACAGTGCCTCTGAGGGGCTGGAAGGATACTCGAGGCTTCTATTTCTTTTGTTTTTTGTTTAACTGTTCTTTTTCCCGTGGGCATGCGCCTTTTCAAAAAACAGGAAAGTTATGTAAAAAGCAAGCACAATTGTGTATCTCTGGCTTTTGTATGTTGGGGGGGTTCAATAAATATTTATTGATCACATATCATGTGCTATATACTACACAATGGAATGATGCTTCTTCCTGTGAACAAGAAGAAACAGGTCAGGAGGAGTCAGGAAAAAACTTGTGTCCATGTCAGTGATCTTTGTGGTTTTGAATCATTTCAGAGAAAACCTGAATGCACTTGGAAACACGGTCTAGGTCTTCAAGCAAAGAGGCTCCAATGGACACACTGACATTTATCACCTTCTGTCCTGTTTGGCTGTCTCTGTGAGGAGGTAAAATTGGGAGGAGGAGCACATGCCTGGGAAACTCTGCAGACGACTTCTTGAGTTGGAAATGCACATTTCTAAATTCCTTAATATAAAAAATAATGCTTTAAATTGTACTTTGGACATGATGTCCACTTTTTTGGCTCAACAAACAAACCCAAAATTGTTTTTAGCTTTCTGCTCTGGCATTCACAAAGTTTTGCCTAAAACCCTTGGAGATTTGCTGAAAAAGATTTATTTACGTGTGTTCTGAAGAGCATGCCAAAATCCTGCTGCTTCGTGTTTTCCAAGATTCCTCTAAATTAAAAAGCTAGTGCATGCAAGAGGGTAAAATGTTGGGTTAGTTATTGTGCACCGTGAATGTGTTTATTTCCAAGAAGAGAGGAGCGAAAATGGTGTGACATGCGAGTGATCAGCCAGCAGAGCCTGGCCTCTCCAGAACTGAGAGTCTACTTCGCTCTTTACCAAGTCTCTGCCTCTATTGAATGAAGAGCCTTCCAAACATAAAAGTATACCAGTTCTTGGCATTCATTTAATTGATTTTACTCTGAGTTCTACCAGAATAACCCACACTACCTACTTCACCCACAGAAAAATAAAGAAAACAAAACATTGCGATGTCAAAAACTGAAAGGACTTATTAAATAGGGAAGCTTCAGATACTTCGCAGCTCAAACGAAGAGTCAGGGTCAAAAGAATGAGTGTTTGTGTATAAATATTAAAAAACACACACTAGGCCTGAGTGTTGTTTTCTCTAGGAGAAACTTGTTCCTTAAAAACAAGTTTTATACAAACATATAATGATAGATTCATTCTTATGCATTGGGTTCATTGATTGGAGTACTATCTACTGTGATACAGATTAGCATCAAATATCTAAGCTGCATTTGAACCTAGAAAAGTGTTGTATAAATAGTTTTCTAAAGTGCAGACAGAAAGAGAAAAATCATAACTTTTGTTTAGTTTCACTGTAATGCTAGTGACAGATCCTTGGAAGCAAAGATCTGTTTTGCATCCACATTTTCTTGCAGAAAGTCGAAATCCCTCATGCCCTCCCCAGAGCCCAGATTTCATGGCCCAACTGCTATGATGGATAGCTCCTTTGGTAACAAAATTTCCCCTGTGTTCATCTGATATAACCACTCTCCTAATCACTGCACTTATTTATTTATTTACATGTGATTATGAATATACCTCACATGAGAATGAATTGGGTAGAGGAGAAATAAGTTTTCAAAGTGGAGAAAAACCAGTGATTGCTTTTTGTATTCTCTGCCTTGATCCTGATGCACAGCAAGCAAGTGTGAGCCCTAGGGCAGGGAGAGAGTCAGCGGCAAGTCCTCAGATGCTTCTGGAGTTGTATCAACTGAGATAATGTACTTAAAATCATCTGGTATAGAGTGTTGCAAGTTATAGTATAGTAATGAGAACAGTCTTGGTCTGTGATAACATTACCCTTAATACTTTCAGAGTACCCACAAGTTTGACAGCAAATGAAAATCACTCTCTGAAGGACTTTTTCATGACTATTACACCACTACCCTCAATAATTAAGGCATGGGTAAATCTTTTTTGAGGTAAATAGTAACAGTAAGGTTAAAAATTCAATAAAATATCAACGGAAGCCAACATGTTTGAATATCCTTTACATATAATCAGAGGAGATGCAGAAAAGATGGCAGACAGTGAAAGAAAAAAGATTTCCTTTCCAAAACTACTGATTATGGTTGCTAAAATACATGGTAGTTAATTGTACAATTGTTTCTGTGTTGGCCAATAACCACCCACTCTGTGTGAGGCTGATGTTCTTAAACATGGCTGTGCTGGGCCCTTCTGTACCACCTACTTACTGGTCAAAACATCCAGGGATGGATTCTGATTGCCCCTTCCATGGGAGGAAACACCTCTCTTCCCAGTCTCGGGATACTGTCTTTCTTGTCCCCTCAGTACAAGTATTTAATTATTCCCTCTGTTCTATTTGTTTCAGATTCTACTGTGTTCTTTCAGTACTAAAAATACATTTTCTTCCCACCTAAAAGGTCCTCCCTCCCCACAATCCACCCATTACAACAAAACAATTCTCCCTGGACCCCATACCCTCATCTAGAGGAAGTCTTATTTCTGTCTTTGGCAGCCTACCTCTGCTCCCACACATCCAGTTGGATTTACCCCAGCATTTCCACAGACATCTATCCTGGAAAATCTTCTGTCTTCTGATTCCAGTGGACATACAACGGTCATTCTTAGTCATTTTCTTCTTAAGCATTCTTCCTCAGAGTTCCTCTCTCTTGATCCTTGCCCATGTCCTTATTCTCCTCCCGGTGTCCTTCTTCTCTGCCTGATGTTGCACACTGGACATGCTCAAGCCTCTTCTTTTCTCTACACAGGCTCCTGAGTGACCTCATCCAGCTAGGTCTTCTGTTGTCTACGTGCAGGTGACTGCAGGTTCCACACCAGGAGCCCAAGACCCACACTTACATGTTGGCATGCCTTTCACAGTGCTGTGGAGCTCTCACAGGTGCCTGCGGGTGAAGGTATCAAAGCAGAACTCCAGGCCTTCCCCTGTCAGCTCGTTCCCTCCTGCATATTCATCTCAGCACTTGCTTACCCTCTTCTTGGGATCACACTCACCCCTCCTGCTGCCTCATAGTTCTGCCTACCAAGCAATAAGATGGCTTTCAGACTGAATGCTAGCTGGACACAGTGGTGAATGACTGTTATCCCAGACTCTTGGGAAGCTGAGGTAAGAGGATCATACATTCACAATCAGCCTGGAGGTTTCATGAAAATTTAAAAAAGGGATGGGGTGTAGCTCAGTGCTCCCTAGGTTCAGTCCTCAATAGTGAAAAAGAAAAGACTCAGTGCTTTGCTTTCCTGTCCAGCAAGTGTTCAGCCTATCCATGTTCCTACTGTGCTTGCCCTGGCCACCAGCACAGTTCACATGGGCTTCTCTTAGAGCCCATGGATGGCTTCTGTCCATGGCTGTGCCCTTCTATACTCTGTCCGTCCTTTCAGGACCCTAAGACCTTTGAGAGGTGATGGGATAGTGCTCAGTGCTCTGCATAAATCTCTGTACTCTTGGAGAAAGCTTGAGAATGGGGAGGCTCCCATGGTAATCTTGGCCACATTCCTTTTACTTAGAATTTATCTAATGTCTCTGTATCCTTCCCATGTCATCACCTCTGGATTAGCTGCTCTTTTATCTGTTATGACACCCACATCCCCATTTGTTCCTGGCTCATTTCTACCCACTATATAAATCCCATCTCATTCATTGTTTCATGGACAATATGCAGAGAATTCGGTTCAAGCATGATATATACTTGTTAAATGAATGAATAAACCCATTTGTTAAGCAAATTTTGTTTTTATTGAAGGTAGGCTAAATTACAAGAAGCAATTTATGGGAAAAATCAGCAAAATTAAGAACAAAAATTTAAGTCTTGTGTGTAAACATTGCCTAAGAAAAATAATAGTACAAAACTGCAAAACTATGTAAGTGTAAGAAGTGATAGATAGATAAGACATTTTAGAATTCTCTCTTACTGTTAAGCTGAACTGGCCTACATCATTAAAAAGAGCATTTGCCGGCTTGAGTGAGCAGTGAGCTCCAGTTGTTGATCCCTGTGGGGCTAGGTGTGGGTCTCACCACGACTATTATGTTGTCAAAAGAAGTGGGGGTAAATGTGGGTTACTAATCTGGCAGAAGACAAAAATATCTCTGATGAGTTTCTCAGTGAGTTGATCCATGTACTTAACTCTTGGTTGCATGAATTTTAGACAGTGGTGTTTACTTTATTGCCCAAACCATGAACTACTGAGAATCAAAGAAGACTCTGGTCATAGTCATGCTGGAATAACAGGTACAAATCAAGGCTACCTTGGGAAAATGAGGATGCAGAGTCACTCTGGAGAGGAGGAAAGATGAGTTGAAAGAGGTTTCTGGATGGGGAGAGACAACCAGGCAGAATCAAGGCCAGAAAGAAGAGTGGATGGGGGTGATGAGAAAGGAAAAAAGCCATGGAAAATGATACAGCGTCTTTTTCCCAAGCCAGCTGTTGCAGGTGACCCCAATATTATTTAAAGGGTCAGTGTAAGGAAATGGAAGATCATTCCCTGGAGACCCAGTTATATCTTTGGAGATTGTTCTTGCCTAAAAATAACGAATTCCTTTACTGTGAATTACACACCACTAAGCGGTTCCTGCTTCATGATTTCCTTATAAAAACTTCTGGGCTGCTATACAGTCTTCAGATAGCACACCCACCCTGGTTACCCCAAACAAGAGACAGATTAATGCAAGGAAAGGAACCCTGAAAGGAACTCTGAAGGGGATCCTTTTTTCTTTTTACCAGCTAGCCATGTATTTCTAGCTTTGCCACAAGGCCCTTCTTTACAAGAGGACAAAGGACACAAGCACGAACAGCACACACAGAAGCTGCTCTGGAGTGTGCAGAGCCCCTCCTGATGGATTTGAATACTGCAGGATGAAAGTCTTTTGAGGTGAAGCTGCAGAAAAGTGGGAATCAGGGGATCATGTGTTCCTTAGAGAGACTCACGGAGACGATGAAGGGAAGCAGGCAGGTAAATTAAAAGTAAACTGGACTTGTGCACCCTCGAGTCTTCCTAGTGCAAGAGAACTCCGATGGTGATAGCAGGGTGGGTTGGACCTGCAGCAGATGGTACCTCTCCATGAGGATTTAGGTGCTTGGTCATAGAGGGAAATTTCTTGTGGATATGCAGGGGATGAATGGTTTTGGCTAGGGGAATTGCAAGGGATCATGACCATATCAGGAAACAGAGAGTGGCCCAGAAGGAGATGAGAAGCCCAGCACAGATTCCAGACAGGGCCCCTGTGGGTTTCCCCAGGTTGGGCCACACAGGGAAGGCTGGGGTCCACTAGTTTCCTCCAGAAGCTATTTAGAGCCAGCTGTTGTGATACCACCTCTCACGGAAGGTTGCTGGTGTCTGGCTGTGACTTAGCTTTCTGTAGTTTCCTTTATTCACAGTCAACTGTGGCCTGAAAATGTTAAACGGGAAATTTTAGAAATAAACTGTTCATAAATTTTCAATAACTTCAACTATGGTATTTGGTCATAATTGATCTATTTTCTTATTAGTTACTGCATAATTCTTCTACTTTCTTTTTAATTACTGCCACTTGTCTTGTACTGTACCTGACTTACAAATTAAACTATCATAGATAAGTATATGTGAGAAAACACGCAGCCCATGTCAGTGGCACTATGGGCAGTTTCTGGGGTCCTCTGGGGGGTCTCAGAATGTGTCTCCTGTGCGTAAGGCAGAACTGCAGAAAGGTGATTTTTCTTTTCAGACTGAAAGAATCTCACATAGTAGAGAGATATTCTCGTATAGGATTTGGCCACATTTATTTCACTGGCGGTCACACAGTGCCTTCCATCTCCCGTACATAAAAAGGTACATGTCAAGGACTGAGGGAAGCCAGGTGTGCTGGTGGCACTTGCCTGTAATCCCAGCACACAGGGACGCTGAGGAGAAAGAATTAAATGTGAACCCAGCCTGGGCAATGTAGGGATTTAGAGAGATCCTTCTGAACATTTTAAAAAGGATTGGAGATATAGCTCAGTGTGAAGATTCTGGGTTCAAACCCTAGTACCAGAAAAATTAAGTGAGGAAATGACAGCAGAATATCTTAATCTGGTAAATATTAGTCTACATGTGATGCTTTATTTGATGTAGAAGGTCAAAAGGTCAAGTTGTGGCCTAAAACCTGAAATCAACATCGGTACCTTCCTCTCCCCCAAAATAAACGGGACAGTCACCGCAAACAGCTACCTTTCCAGAGCTACTGCCTTTCTCCCAGAAGTCCTGCTCTTCGTGATCTTCCCACGGGAGGCCTGCGTGGCTCTCCTGCCTGCTCTCTGCTCACCCTGAACTCCAGTCCCTGCTGTGCTGCTCTCAGCACCTCCTTCGCTCTTGTGGTTTCAGATTTCACTTCCGTGTTGATGGCTTCAGCAAGTGTTCCTGCCTGACTTCCCTTGGACTCTGTCTGTGTGCACGAGGCTACGGCACATCACACACAGGAGTCGGGCTGTCCCCTCCTGTGCAGCTCTGACAGTGCCAACCTCCGCAAGGGGCCACAGACAAGCCAGCTGTGCAGCCCTAGACGGACGCCTTCCATTTATTCCACAGGCCCCTGGGTTGGATCCTGGAAGCCACCCTGCCCCTTCCCTCTCTGGTCTCCTGAGTGTGCTGCCTGCACAGTGTCTCTGCTTCCCTGCCTCCACTGCCCCCACTACCGGAAGTCTCACTCGCTCCACTGAGACTGACATGGTTAGGAGGCTGTTTCTTGTGGTCTCATCTGTCCAAAGTTCTTCTCATTTAATTCCTGTCACTTTCAGAAGAATACTGCTAAAATATTGCTTTGCAAGTTTAAATTTCCTTTTTTTGGTTTGATTCTTGACCAGTTTAACATTAAAATCTGGCCCAATCTAAGCGCCACCTTTATTCTTCACAACCCTTTTGGCTCAAAGTACAAGCTACACTGACGAGCCCATGCACATTTTCTGGGTATGTCTAGTCCCACTCACCCTGAACATTCCCCTTTGTACCTCCTGACCACCTTTCTTTTCTGCTTTCTCTGAACATCAGAGTCCTAGACAAACTTGAGACAGTCGGAAAAGGCCTCTCTCATTCCTCCAAGCCAAACAATTTCTCCTTTGGAGGACTTGGTCCGGAGGTTGCTGCAGAAATCTTTTGGTGACTCCCACTCACTGCCATGTTTCTTGAGTTTTCATTTCAGGAGCGTGGTGTTTTTCCTACCGAATTAAATATTTTGATGACAGGCGTTATGTCTTAGCTCCTTAATCACATTCCTACTTCAGTTCTAAAGAAAACATTTTTGTGGCTTATTTGAGGCTAGTTGTTTTCGTCACAGCAAAAACAAACAAAGAAACAAAACTCATTGTCATTTCCGTGGAGACAGAGATTTATTAAATAAAAGGAATGTGTTAAATGTGTGGACAGTGTCACGCTATTGGAAGAATTGTAAAGCATCCATGTGAAATTTTTGGAGAGCAGATTTATTGTGTAAGATTCTGAGATTTCAATGCAGAAGTTCATTTATCTCAAAAAATATGTAGCTAGATTTTCTGGGAAGAGCCAATCTCTTCAGTGGGATAACATATGTGCAGCATTTTGTAAGCCTAAAGCCCTCTAAACAGATGAAATTTATTGCTATTAATAATAAAATTTCCTAACATTAGGCAATAAGTTAAGAGAGAATACGGTGAATGATTATGTAATTTCATTCAAATAAGCAAGAACTTATCTTTGCTGGAAAAGTGGACAGTAATGTGTTTTCTTTTACTTTTTTTTTTCTTTCACCCCAATTCTCCCTTCTGGGAAAGACGGGTCTTGCCAACAGTCATGATCTGTAAGAAAGCAGTATATTTGTTACCAGTGTTTCACTGCATGCTGACGAGTGACTGGAACACATTACCAAGGACTGTTGGCAGCCCTCTGTGGCCATATTTCGGGAAGCTATCTGAGAATTGCATTAAATTGACAAAATAAATTGTTGGGGACCACTCTATTTTTTATTCACTGTTTAAAAACTTGAAGTCAGTTGTTTGCTCAATACTCCAAGCTGATGAGGCATTTCATTATCTTACCACTAATACACTCTAGAAAATGGAATCATCAGAGAACAGAAGCCATTGAAATGTAAACATGTGAATAATTCACACTTGCAACTGGTGTTAAATAAAAGGTTTTAATCTAGACAGAGATCTGACAATAAATATTCATTTCTAATTTCCAATGAGTAAACTTTATCTCTCTTTAAAAGCCTTTTCATTTGATTTTCCTGTTCCTGGAAGATAATGGCAAATTTGACATGGGCACCTTTGGGAATAAAGTTTCCCTCTGGTCAACACAACCATGAAAAGTTATTATGAAAATCAAAATTTGAAATAATTGCAAACACTGTAATTAGTAGCCATTTTAGGATTCTTATGTCCTATTACCCACATGGCTTACCTTCCTGGTACAGTCCTCCTAGGGGATGTCACAGGGAAGAGAAGGAAAGGAATTACCTCTCACCGTGTGCAATTGGCTGGATGTTTGCCAGGCTGGTTAGAGGCGGCCCCAGAGACTGAGGGTGGCTCTTGTTTTACCAGACAATGTCCATGTGGGCATGACACAGAGGAAGTGAATTCAATTGAAGACACAGAAGTGCTTGAGAGATACCCACTCATTTCTGGGGCCTGACATGGGTGTGGCACCTGGGGTGGGCCCGCTGGTGTGGCACCTGCCACCAGCCCCAGTGGCGTGTTCTTCTCTAGCACAGGCAACACCATGTGCTCCCTGCTCATTTGCCTGTCTATAAGCATTGCAGGAGAAAGCCTGTACTTCTGCTTATTCATTTTAAGAAGGACTTTCTCCAAATAACTTATATACCACAAAATTCACCATTGAAATGTACAACACAGGTGTTTCTTAGAGCACTTAGAGTTATGCAACCATGACAACAGTCAAATGTTAGTTCATTTCCATCTCTCCAGAAGTGAGCCTTGTGACCATGTGAGGTTGTCCTTCATGGCAGGTCTGTCCGTATATCTGTGCACTCCGTGGCTTATAAACTCTCTGCATGTGTGTTGTACTCACATTTAAATGCAAGATGAATGAATTAATGTGCTGCAGTAACATATGAATTCCTGTGATCACTGCAGTAATACTGACAATAGTCAAGAAATGGAAACAACCTAAATGTTCATCAGTGAATGAATGGGCAAAAAAATATGGTAAATATATACAGTGGGACACTATGCAGCCATGAAAAGGATGAGATCCTGTCATTTTTGAAAAAATGGAATGGAATTGGAAATTCTTATATTAAGTGAATAAACCAGGCACAGAAATACAAGTACTGTATGAGCTCACTCATATTTGGAATCTAAAGAAGTTGATCTTGTAGAAGTTGAGGGTAAAATGGTGCTTACTATGGGGTGGAGAGAGTGGGGTTGGGTAGGGAGAGGTTAGTCAATGGGTATTGAATTACAATCAGCTGGGAGCAAGAAGTTTTGGTGTGTTACTGTCCAGTAGGGTGATCATAGATAACAATAATCAATGTATTTCAAAAAGCTAAAAGAAAGGATTTTTGAAAGTTAAAAAGATAGCTACATTTATCCTTGAACATTACAAAACATGGATGTATTGAAACACATGGTTTACCATAAATATATAGAATTTTACATTTTATTTACAGTCAAAAATAAATTTAAATTTAAAAAATTCTTAGATGAATGAATCTAAATATGTGAAACTCGCATATGTAGGATTACAGAATGACACAGCTGAAGTGCACCATTACCCATCATAGAGCTTTAAACTTTTCATTTTATCATTGAAAAAACTAGTTCTATACCATGTGGCTAACAAGGATCAACTCAGGTCTGAGTCAAGGTCAGGTGGATAAGCTGAGGAGAGGCACAAGGTTCTAACAGAGAGATTTTGAGTTGCTTCTGGGTTCAAGATGATCCCAAAAGTCCGGCCCTGGGAGTGACTTATAGACAACTGTTGTGCTGTCCTTGTGGTCCAACTGCCTCCCTTGGTTCCTTCTCTTGGGTAGGGTATTGTGCCTTGGCTGATTTGTGAATTTCTTACTGCTGGCTTTACAGGAAGTTAGCATCCACTACTGCCCTGCTTATACTCTTTGCCATTCTCTGCTCTTTACTCTTGGTTACACCTTAATTTTGTAGCCTTTTTAAACTGCAGAATTAGTTTCCTCCCTGTCCCTGGACAGGCTCTTCTGGGGCCAACTATACTTCCTGGATGACTAGCTTGCTGAGCAGTAACTCCCATGCCCCTGGATCCTTCTTGGGCAGATGTTTTCACCAGATGCAGGAGAGGCAGATACACCTTCTTGGGGCCTTCCGTATTCCAGCAGATGATGCTTGGTCAATATGGTCTAAAGTATCTGTTCATTATTTGAGTCATAGAATTTTTCTAACCAAAACTATACAGACTTTTCCAAAGAATTTCTTTCCCTGATGTTCAAACTTTTGCTCATATTTCAATACCAATTTACAAGCAGATACAATTCCCCAGAACATCTCCAAAGAGGCCATTACAAGGACTCACTCAAAGACCCAGGTGTTATTACAAAGAATTAAGATATTTCAGACCATTGGATTAAATCCTCACACAATTATCCTGCTTAAATTCTGCTGATTAAATCAGTTGTGATTTACCTGGAGGATGAACATAAAATAAAAAAGATCTTTTGATTTAAAGATAAATCATTAAAATCACCCCACTAAATTCCCCATTGATATTTAATTTTGATAACTAAACATGTTTGATGTTCATCTTTATGCTAAAATCTATTTTTTAGCTTATCAAGCCAAGGAAATACATAATAAAAGTACATTGATTTGAAATAAATATGTAACACCATTAGTAACACTATATATTGGCCATAATCATCCACAATTAATGGAAAAGAAATTCTTTTAAAAATATGGAATATAAAGTTTCTAGAAAAAATATTAGAAAGAATAATAGAGAACCAAAGAAGAAATCCTCAGTTTTGCCAAGAAAGCTACAAATAAGGTCAGAACAAACAGAGACAAACTATGTTCTGGACAGACAGAATCAATATGGTGATTATTATAGTTAAGTTTCTGTATTTTCTTAAGTAATTGGTAGAACATTAAAAAATTTAGAGCATAGCCTATTTCATCCACATTGAAAGATCTATCAGACTTTGGCATGACTCTTCTCAGGATGCTTAAACCCAGATAAATAAAGTAAAATAAAATAACATAAAGGAAAATAGCACATCCGGAGGCAGGAGCCCTTGCTCTGAGAGGGATGCAAGAACCAGAGGCCATGATGAGTAAGGCAGGTACAGAGGGGCAGAGAGGTCAGGAAGCTGGGAGGAAGGTGCTAAGCGAGCCCTGTCCAGGAAGCATCTTCAAACCAAAAGCCACATTCACAGAGAAAGCACTATCTTGAATATTAGGTCCTCAGCACTGGAAGTAATGTGGAACAGAAACAGGAACACCTTATACAAGTCCTGACCCAATGCAGAGATCTGGATACCCAGCCGCCACATTCTAAAGCTACTGATAGCAGTGACAGAACCTCAACACAGGCACAATGACCCTGCTAGCTGCCTTTTGAAGTCACATTCATCGTAGTAGGTTCCTAATAGGCCAGGAGAGAGCATCTCATTGAGGTAATTCAGCTATAGGCAACCTAAAAAGGATGTGATTAAACTCTTTCACAGGAGACATGAAAATACACTCAATAGTGTTATGACACATAATGGCGACACAGAAGAAAAATATGATCACAAGCATTATTCAAAGTTAGCTACCCTTAAGGTAACAGCTGCCACTGTGAAAGAATTTCAAAAAGGAGAATTATTAGATCTGAGAAATAAAAGAAAAGAACAAAAAGAGAATAGAAGGTAAGAAATGATAGATCTAAGGAAGAATTTTGTGCAAGATGGGAAAGTTTTCAAAATAAAGATTTAATTTTAAGAAATACAATAATGAATACAGACATAGAAGGCTCAAAAACAGAAGAGACTCTAGAAAGGGAAAAATGTAAAGAAAATCTAGTGGAAATTCAAAAAGAGATAAAAGTAAAAGTAAATGGTAAGTAGGAAGCCAGACAAAAGAGATCCAAAGTGCCCATAAGTGCAGTCTTTCAGGATGAAAACAAAAGCAAGAGAACAGAACAAAATGTAAACTGTGATTTAATAAAATTTCCTGAGATAAAAGAGGGCTTTACATACTAAAAAAGACATACATGAGCAAACTGATCCAGAACAGAAATCCCCTAGCTCTATTCTAGCAGATATATTAGACTTCAAAGATAAAGGAGACTTTCTTTGAGAATCTGGGCAAAATATCCAAGTAACTTATAAGAGAAAGAAAATGAGACTGTCATCAACCTTCTCAAAAGAAACATTTTAAGCCAAAAAGCACAATTTTTAATGATTATCAAGAAAAAGAAATGTGATAGAAGGATTTCTTACCCATCCTCGCTTTCCTGCACATATAAATGATAAGTACAAACTCCAGCAAATATTCCCGAACTTCAGAGCAAATGTTTCTGTGAGTCATTCCCAGGGGTTTGATCAGAGACTGAATCTCAGACAATCAAAATATGATGAGCAAAGCTTCAACATAACTCGCTATAGAAGTCATTGGATGTATTTAACTGTAGAACTAAGAATAAATGGTGGGAATTTGACTAACAAAATAGCACGTGCTGATGCAGAAATAATGTAAGACAAAAAATACAAGGGGAAAGAAGAGCATAAGAAGAAAGTTCCTGATGGTCCCATAGGTAGTAGCTAAGAGTGAAATAATATTCCACTTAACTCTTAAGAATATTGTGTATAATAGGTAACAAACACATGCACAAATACTTGTGTCTGATGATTTGGTAGTGGGGAAAAGGGAAAGGAAAAGGTCAAAGTTATTAGTTCATGTCTGTTTTCATAGCACAGAACTGTTATTAGGATCTCAAAAAACATTCAGCCACATACAAAACGATTTGATTTCTGCATTCTCCTGTGGATGGTACTACCCACTTACCAGCTTATATGCTTAAGAGATTCATACTTTTTCCTCACTGATACTCAAGATTCTAAATCTCTTGCAAAATCTAGATTGAGATTACTGGTCAATCTAATCTAACGAAGGAGGAGACTAAAGCTATCACGCAGCAGTATTAGCAATAAGAGAAACACTAGAAGAAAATTCTAAGCCTTCCTAAATGCTAAAACAAATAACAGAATACAAAAGAAAAGCTCTTAGCAGGGGAAGATTTTGTATGGGCATTTGCCACCGCAGGGGAAGATTTTGTATAGGCATTTGCCACCATCATGACGTGTACAAATACCAGATTACACCCATAAAAGGAAATCTGTTTATATGATATGAACTAACTAATGTAAAATATAGTCTTGTATCAGTACGTAGAAAAAAAGTTTAACTCGTTGATTTTAAATGGTGTCTGGTTTATATTTAAGGGTCTAAATCTCTTGCAAAATCTAGATTGAGATTACTGATTAGGCTAATCTAATGAAGCAAATCACACCTCAAAACTGTATTAAGAGATATGTTTGATGCAAAATAATTGAGAAAGATAATAAGCTGGGTAAAAATGCAAACACTAGTAGAAAGAAAGCAAATGTTGCTGTTTTTAACAATAGACAAAGTAGCCCTCAAGCCAATAAACATTAAATGAGGAAAACTAAAAGATGATATTTTATAATGCTCAAGGCCACAATTCACACCACAGTAATTACCTCTCTGGCTAAATGTGATAAAATTAAAAAGTAATAAGAAAATAAAGAAATAGGCACTCCTACATAGAAAACAAAATTATCTACTAAACTAGTCTAGTGTCAAAGAGGAAATAAACAAACTTGCAAGATTTCTAAAATTATTAAAAGGCACAAAAGAATAGCAGAGATAACTGTACTGCTGATGTCTAATGGTTTATTGAAAGGAACAGTTAATGCTTGTTTTTGGACCAATGTTGCATGATTATATCTGGTCATTTGAACAACTACTTTGAAGATAACAATATGCAATATAACAACCATTGTTGAATTCTTAACGTCTAGTTTAATGAAACTCTGTGTCGCTTGTAAATTTTTTTGTTTTTATTTTTTATTCTCTTCAATGGTTTGTTCAATCTTGCATTCTTACATGTGCTCATGTGAGCACCTTTGCTGAAGATAAAAATATGTAAAATAACAACCACTGTTCATTCCTATTGTTTGATTCTGAAACGCTGTATCACTCGTACTGTTTTGGCTTTGTTTTATTTTTGTCTATGTTATTGGTATTTTGCTGTTGTTCTTTTTTTATTCTCTTTAAAATAAAAAAAAATTAAAGGGCAGAAGAAAAATTGTACCATTATTGCTGTACCTATATTTCCAGAAATGAAAATGCGCAAACTACATGTGGAATTCAGACTGCTAGAAAAGAGACAGTTGAGCCAAAATGAGATGAAGAGAGGCAGAGGTCTGCTTATGCCTAGGTGCAGCTTAAGTAGTAGAAAAAAATACCTGTATGTTATAAATTTGGTGTATAGATTTGGTAGGATCAGTGGCAGGGAGATGGGGTCCATAGGTTAGATGGCATTTTCCTTTTATAGGTACTGATGTATTTTGCTTTTCTGTATTTTTTGTAGTCAGTTGTAGAACATCCAGAATTTTGTTTAAAATACTAAGTCATTTAAATCAAAAGCTTAAAATGTAAAATTCATCAACCCAAAGCTAAATGTCATATTGCCTTCAAGAGCTGGTACCTTAAATGTAGTTGTGTGATTTTATGATTTCGAAGGTTCTTTGTCTGCTTTCTTTTTACCTGAGCAGACTTAAATCATCTTGGCTATTTTATTGATCTTTTCTAAGAACACTTCTGTCTCTGTTGCTCAAATCCTCTTTTAGTGCTGACATATTTTATACTTTCTCAATTACTTCCCACCTTTCTCTTTCTTCCTGTGCTGTGAAAATTACACATAGAGAAGTGGAGGAAAAACACGTATAAATGTGCTTACCCTGTAACAAGATACTAACTAGAACCTTCTCAGCAGCCCGAATTCCCTATATATTCCTCTGGAACTCACCCTCTTCCACCCTCCTGAGGCACTCACTTCTCTGACTTTTGTGACGGTAATTTCCTTGCCTGTGTCTGTGTCTCTGGAAAATATTGTTTAGTTTTTCCTGACGTTGGTATTTTGAAGTTTGGGTTGGAGTCACGCGGAAGGTCTTCGTTTTATTCTTGTTTACTTCCCTCAACAATGTGTGAGGACTGTGTCCATTCTGGGTGCGCAGCTGCTGTGGGTGCATGTCTGAGACCATACTTTGTAGAAATTCCAAGTTATTTGTTCTCCTATTGATGCACATCGGGGGCTATTTCACTTCTTTTGTTACTAAAAATAGTAGAGCCGGGCACATTGTTGCTGTTTTTCCTGTTGTGGGTGGGGATTAGGAGTCTCTCTGGGGAGTCCCGAAGAGTAAGTTGGGTACTTTTTATATTTATATTTACCAAATAGCACAAAATTAGTTTTCAATTACACCCCCACCAGGGATGGGCCCTGTGTCTTGATTCCTGTATTCCTTAAGCTGGCGCCCCCAAATTGTCAAGCTTCTCAGGATAAAAATAATGTTGGAACTCTGGGGCGTGGCTTACTCCCTAAGTTCTCTTTGTCCTTAGCTTTTGCATTGGTGTTTGCTTGTGGTGTGGTAACTTTTTCACATATTTGTGGGTATTAAAATTATACATTATTTGTAGTTGTTTTCAGTGGAAGTGTTGGGCCCCAAATTTTAGATTGTTATGCTAAAAATGGGAGCATCTGCTTTTTGAAAGAATTAATTCCACTTTATATTTACTTGAGATTTTTTGAGTTATTTTTCTAACTCCTTGATTTGAATACTTAATTTACTTTGTCTTTCTTATTTTCTGAAAGTGCATTCAAAACTGCAGATTTCCCTTTGAGGATGGCTTTGCCCAGGCCCAAGGGTTTTGACGGGAATACTCTCATTATTAAGCATTTTTAATTTCAGTTTTTATTTTCTCTTGCCTTCATAAGTTATTTAGAGGTTCTGTCCCACATTTTTGAGTAGGCTGACATTTTGGGGCCAGCCTTTGGTTGTTCCATTCTAGTTTTATTGCTGTGGGTTCAGAAAAGCGCAGTGGTTTTTGCGCTTCCTACTTTTGTGCAATCTCTGGAGTTTTCTTTATGCACTAAAACAAGGGCATGTTTTCAAATAAATATTTCACAAATGTTTGAATAACACAGAGATTCTGCATTTGTTGTGGACAGAGTTCTCTTTATACCTTTTCTTCAAACTAAAGTTGGTATTGTAATCATCGTTCTACACATTCCTCATTTTGTAATTTTTCAGAGTACCTTGAAGTCTCAGTCCATCCTGTGTATGTTTCTTCTGCTTTTCTTGTTTTTAAAAATATTATATTTATAAGTGTATGTATCTTAATATATAGCAAGGTATTGTTTTCTATATTTAATGTTATGTTATATTGTTCAGTATATGAAAGGTTATACTACTAAGAACTGTATTTTTATGTAGAGTATGATTTCTTATCCTAAATGTCCTTTCTACTTTGAGTTTTTGGTGTCATATTAAACTCTAGTTTCCTTAAATATGATAAGACACACTTTCATAATTTATGTTCCTTTACCTTCTATAGTGTGTTGGCATAGTCTAGAAAAGCTTTATTACTTGCCTAACACATGTAAAAAAACCATACTAGCTATGGTTATGTGATAAAAATAAGTCATCTTAAAAGTTGTATTTTGAGGGTCATTTTCTCATCATTTCTTATATAATCACTTTTTTTTCTTTGTTAGATTTGATTTCAAATGTGCCTGTGTTAATCTTATAGAAAGTTGGTAAACTTTCTGAGTCACTAAATATCTGTAAATATTCTTATTTTCCTTTCCATGTGACTGGTACTTACGCTAGGAATAAAATTGTAGGAATGAGTTTTCTTTCCTCTGGTCCCTGAAACATTTCTCCACTATTTTCTAGGACTTAGTTTTGCAGCTGAGACAGCAGAGGCCAATCTGATTTTGTTCCCTGTAGGTAATCTGCCCTTTTCTCTCTGGACGTTTTTAGGGTAACTCTAGGAATCAGTCATTTTTCATTCTTCTTGTACAGGCTTTGATAAACTCTTTCAAGAGGAAACAAAACAAAACAAAACAAAAAATAAAACTCAAGACATTTTTCAACACAGGAATACGAACCTCATTAATTCTTTATCTTTTCTCTCCCATTTCGTTGTTTCTCCTAAATGCTCTGTTAGATGAGCTGTGGAACTTCTGAATTGGTACTTATTGTCTTTTAAATTTTCTCTCACATTCTTTGCCTTTGTCCTTTTAGGCTGAATTTTGGAAACATTTCCCATTTTTCCACTTTTTAAATTCAATATTCTGCTTTGTCTTTTTATTGAATTTTTCACCCTGGAAATTGTAGTTTTATATTCATAAATTTATTAGAACCTATCTAAAATTAACTTAGAGGTATTCTATCATATTTTCTGAGCTCATTAGTTTTACTTATTTTAAAATTTTCCGTTATTGCCCTTATTAATTTTCCCTCACCCCTCTGTGATTGGTAGTTTCTTTCGTGGTGCTTTCCTCTGATGTCTGAAGAATCTTAATTATTCATTTCAGAGATGAGATCGTAAGCCAAACAGCATGGGTAACTGCATGTGCTGCCTCGGCAGTGAGTGTGTGTTCTCATATGAGAAGCCTGGTCCTGGTGCTGTGCAGGGCGGAGGTGTGGACTCAGCTGGGGAACCTTCCTCCAGGGAATGCAAGCAGGTTGGAACCCTCTGAACTCACATTCCTGAAGGAGCATATAGAGTTAGCTGAGGGAATTTCTAACCTTGCTGGCCATAGACCCTCAGGTTGAGAATGTCTTCACCAGAAAGCCCACTTAGGAGAGCCACACTGTCTATCTATTCTTGTAATTCTGAGGCTGACGGGCTCTGTAGGACAGCTCTGCATGCTGGGCTGTGGACTGGGCCTGCTGTGGCCTGGGTCTCAGCTGGGCTGGCACACCGGGATGCACCACTCATGTGCCCTGCACATGGCATGGCTGGGCTGAGGACGGCTAGGAGTCTCTGCAGTTGCAGGGCCTCTTCCTCTCTAGGTGGGTTCTCCAACTGTGACCCCTTTAGGTGATTTTCTCAGCAGGATAGTTGGACTTCTTCCTGTTTTCTAGCACTTAGTATGGTCACAGGCCCTCCAGAAGGCACGAAGGAGCTGTCAATTCAAGGAAGAGAACAGAGGGAGATAGGGATCTCTGGAGCCAACTTTGGAAATTGGCCCTTAAGTCATTTCAGGGTTGACCATTTATAAGCTGATTTTTAAAAAACTCTTCTGCTTTTGGAGTATTTTAGGTTCTGAGAAAATTTATTTTTATAAAGGTCCCTTTTATATATATATATATATATATATATATATCTGGAATTGCTTGTACTTTAGCTTATTGGAATTTACCACTGATTACTTTCTATGTAGTCTCTATATTTTTCAGAATTTCATTTCTGTTTGGATCTGTTGACACTATTCCTCTGTTGTTTCAATGCTATAATGAACTTAAAATATATTTATTTTATTATCTCAACAAGATTTGTTTAATTTTTTTTTTTTTTTTGGCGGTACTGGGGATCGAACTCAGGTCAACAAGATTTGTAAAGCGATGCACCATATTAAGTCAATGTTTCAGCCAGTCATAGTAATAAGAGTCCTGTTTTCTAATTGTAAGTAAAGAGTGTTCATTCATTTAGTGAATCAGAAATACAAACCAAAATTTTCAAAACTTATTTCTACCACTCTTGGTGTCATTTTATTATTTTCCATTTTTAAAGAAAGCAACTCATTTTTAAATTCTCATCTATTTTTGTTCTCCTAGCTATTTCCTCATGTGCTTTATTTTTTCCTGAATTCTATCTGTAACTTAGACAATATAACTTTTTATTGTTTTCTGACTCCTCCCATCTTCAACTCTCCATTAACTATTAGATAGGTTTATTTTCCCTCCTTTGGCTTGATGGTAAAAGGCAATGAACACCCATGAAATGTGTATTAGCAGTTTTTACAAGTTAGATTAGGTTATTTACCTCCTTCATGATTGTGTGTGTGTGTGTGTGTGTGTGTGTGTGTATCATTTGAGATGAAAGCCTGAAGCACAAAAGTGACAGTATGGTAGATTTTATCATATTTTCAAAATGATTATTTATTCATGTATAAGATAAAGGGATTAATTTTTATGGAAAAGCAAAGCAGTATGTTCTGCTTTTGTGAGTCAAGTTAGTGTGGAATTCTAGTTCTTTCTGTAAAGATGGCTTTACCAAAGCTCAGCTTAGCAAAACTTTCCCGGAAGTATAGCTTCGTCAGGGAATCTTGGGAAGCCGCAGTCCCTCTAGCTAGTGATGTCAAAGTACTGGAAGTGTGTTTAGATCGATGCTCTTGTGTCTGGGCTGCTGGGGCAAATCCCAGAACCCTGCAGATGAGGGCTGATGTGAATTTATGTCACCCGCTACCACACAGCAATCCTAGAGTGTGTCTCTTGTCACCACTTAATGACTCTCCCGAACCACATTTGAAATGTTCTCCACTTTTCTCCAATTCTCTCTCTTATTGACTAATAAAATCCCTCTGTATTAAGAATATTAATCTTTGATCATCTTATTTGTGATCCTTCCAGATTTATTTGCCTATTTCCAAAGACATTTTAAATCACATTAATTTATATTTACTTTGTGATGTTTTCCTTATTTTGTTGTTTTTTTTTTCACATTTATTCTTTCTACAAAATCATCGGGAGTAAAAAAGACAGATCTTATTCCCAGTGGTGGAATTTAGAGTCTAAAGGTATAAAACATAAAATCTTAACTTTAAAAGTTTCACAAACTTATTTTTTATTTACTTTCTGGGCTATCCTTACCCATCTGGGCTTTATTTTGTTATGTCACCTGCCAATAACCTATGCCAGTTTTTATTTAACAGATGGGCACTTTTCCTAACACCATTTATTCGATATGGCTATTTGTTTACACATTCCTTTGCTGTGGCTTGTGATTCTCCCCTTAAAATGGAAAACTCATTAGTTAAGTGTGACTTTTTGACAGGGAAAGTTTCCCCTTATTGTTCTTTTGTATCTCCACAATTTCTTAACTGTTCTTTGCTATTTGCTTTTTGCTTTTTATATACATTCTAGAATGACTGTCAGGTGTCACAATAATCTCCAGTGGGATTGTGACTGCATTTACACTGGCCTTTTAAATTAATTGGGAAAACTTTATTGTGTTCAGCTTTTCCAGCAATGACTATGCTATATTTCTATAAAAATGTTAATGCCACTCAGGAAATATTTGTGGTTTTCCTGTTGCAAATTTTGTATGATTCTTGTGATGATCTGTCCTTCTATTTTATAGTCTCATTTTTTCTTCTGAAGTAATTTCCTCCCATTAAATCTTTTAATAAGTTAGAATTTTTTATGTTTAACTTCCTTTGGCTATTTAATACACATTAATTCTAATAGTTTATATTTATGTGGTGATATTACTTGTAAAGGAATGATTTTGTCATGTATAATCATTCTTTGTTGTGTTTTGTATGTTGGTATTTCGGGAAAGTCAGTACTATAATAATAATAGATATCTTTTCCTTATACTTGATTTATTTATTTAATTTTACTTTTTGGAGACAGGGTCTTGCTGTGTAGTTGAGGCTGGCCTTGACCTCACTATGTAGCCTAGGCTGGCCTCAAACACACGACACTTCTCCTGCCTCAGCCTCCCAAAGCCTGGGATTATAGGCGTGCATCACTATGCATGTCAATACCTGAATTTAACAAGTATGAAGTCAATAGTTTTGCACAGCTTCAATTTTGTTATCTAAAATAATGATGATTTTATTTTCTACCTGGTCACATAGTGACATAGCTGAGATAATGAAATAAATGTAAAACACTGTCAAAATGTAAGGTGTCATAGTAGTTGTTAAGATGGACTAAAGTATTTTTAACAATGTAAAGACCAGAAAGTATCATTTCCCCAAGAACTACCCCTTTCTCATTTTCATGAACAAGCTAAAGATTCATGCTGACTCCTGAAATGAAGTTCTTTCCTTCTCTATTGACTGTTCACAAGTGGAATGTTTTTGAAACACAGAAAACCAATTCAGGAGCCATAAGTGCTTATGGTTACTTGAACATACTCTCCGGTCTTACTCTCTAACTTCAGATTCACCTTAGATTCCAAGCCTGGTCATCTTTGTAGGTAACAACAAAGGGAATTACTTATTGTCTCCTGTGGTGTTCAGTTTTCTGCAGAACAGTTTCTGTCTTTGACTTAGGGCAGAGAAATTGTCCTCAAGCAGGACTGAATCCACTGCCTTCATCCTTTTTTGTGCTATGGGATCCGGCAAGGAGATGATCGGTGCAGGTAGCTTTCCCTCCTGTGTAACTTCGCTGTGATGCCGGCACCATGTGCTGGGTGGAAGGACAGTGTGCCCTGCCAGGGCCATATGCTAGAGATGGGAGAGGTCAGCACTTTCCCCCGCTCTTTCTACAGGCAGCTGAACAGACTTCCAAAGAATTACCCCCAACTCCACTATGATGAGACTTCTCAGGCACTTGTTAAATTTCTTTGCTCTTCTTAATGCAATTTTTCAGAAACTCAACATATTTGTTCTTGAGCAATTTAGACAGCAGTCCATGTTTGTAAGGGAAATATTTCCAGGAAGAGTCCCTGGAGAGGCATCTCGCGTGTGACCATTTCATGATGGAATGGGGAGGTGGCCATCAAGCCCTCATGCATTTACTTCCTGCCACCTGTGCAATCTCTGTTGATGTCACTTTCCATGCCAGTGAGTGGGTCGCTCCTCTGCTTAAAAATGAGGACCGAACTCCCCAGCTTCTTGGTCAAACCAATAAAGCCAGCGACAATAAAAAGAAACAATGCATAATGTTCATTATACTGCTGTGTGGGGAGTTTGTTTAAGACTTGGGCCCTAAATGGTTTTTAATCCCAAGATGCACTGATTGTGATAATGGGAGAGGAGCAAACCAGCCATCCATTATAAAATCATTGCAAATATGAGCAGAATAAAAATGGTTAAAGGGATCTTGTTACAGATTCTGTTTATTCCATAAGGATTTGGGGAAAGCAAATAGGCAATGATTCTGTTAGGGATTTGTTCTTGAAAGATTACCTTTTATGTAGGTAAGTCAAAAGGTTAAAGAAGTAAGCAGAATTTAAATGTAGCCAGTTTTGGTAATTTTTTTATTCTTAGGCTTAACTGCTTCCTAACATAATAAAAAAATAACCTAAGAACCTGGCTCAGGGTAAAGAGTCCTAGGAATATAAAAGCTGTAAAATCTTGCTAGGGCTTATCTATAAAATGCCATTTTGATTTTGGGTCCAGAGAAGTGTTTTGGAACTCAAATTACAATAAATCTCTGGAATTTCAATAGTGATTTCTGCCTGCTTGTGCCTGCAATAGACAACATTGTGGCAGGTTCTGAAACCATGATTAAGGAATTTGGGGAAAGGGTGAGAGTAATTCTGGACTTTATTTTGGCACCTTGCAGAGCTCAGTGTTACCACAATTATTGGTTTTCTGAAATATGTCCCTATGCATTATTCTGATCAGATTACTTGCATTGCACAATTCTCTGGTGAATAACGGGACAATAGCACAAAATAAATCTCTCTCTGAAATTTAATCTCCGAGTCTGTACACTGTTAAGAGGAACATCTACTCTCCTCTGATAAGAGTTGTATATCTTCCCTAACTGAAGCGGGTTTTGTTTTTTTAATTATCCGTAATGGAAACTCACAGACAGACAAATGACTATCTCCCCGACGTTTACGTAAGGACTGGGGTGTTAAAATACAGCTTGAGTTTTTACAAGCCTCACGTAATGAAATTCTAATTTCTAATTTCTTTTGTAAAAGTAGATTGGTTTGTGTGATGCCTAACTCAGAGCATTATCCTTTCATATTTTCTAGCATAACTCTTTTCAAAAATCTTCCTGATGGGTGAGAGGTGACCGAGCACACAGAAACAGTTACTCTTTGTAATTTTTCCCTGATTTCCTTTTTAGCTCTGGGAAGGTCCTCCTTGAAAAGGGATAAGAAGCTCTCTCTAGCTTTAAAATTTCTCCTAAGTGGTGAGGAACATCCTGAGCAGGAAAACATGACATACTTCTGCCATGTGTGGAAAAGTAGCTTGCCTCCTGTTCCTTGAACTGTGGGGCACGTTCATGCTGAAAATGAGCAATGTGGGGAAGAATTTCTATAAAAATAGGACCAAGCTCCCAGCTGAAGCCCTTGGTGGGGCAGGATTTCCTAAGACCCTCTCTATATAATAGCCAGAAAAAAAAAGCCACTGGGACATTGAAATATCAAATCGGGAGTCCAGCTCTGAATGCCCCTTGTTTATGAGGAAACAGCCCATCTCGAAGTCATTTTTTCCTCTCTTTCTAGAAATCGTATTGTCAGAATGTTGCCAAACCTCCTGATTTGGGTGTGGACCTCTTGGAACACACTCATATCCTGGGGAAGTATCCAGGAAATGTTTATTCTTTATTTCAAAATTAGCTTTCTTAAAAAAATTATCAAAGAAAGACATGCAGATTATGAGAGAAAGCAAAAAATACAAAATATGTTAGACCCAAAGTCAGTCCCCTGCGCCTACCTTGCTGAAAACCCTTTGCCAGTGGCCGCTGCCGCTGCCCCAGAGGCTGCTGGGGCCGCTTTGCTTTGGGCTTTGCACTCCAACACACGCACGAGAGGAGTAGCTGCTCCAAGCCAGCCTGTGCCTTACTTTTCTGTCTAACATTTCGGGGACATTATTTTCATTTCTCTACACAAACTTGACCCACTAAAAATTAACCCTGCTTCCTACTCCAGAAACTAATTATTTAGCTTGTGTTCCTCGGATAGACATTGATGTTATTTTCCGCTTTTTATTGTCACAAACAAAAGGAAGGTGAGAACGAGCTAATGCTTGGGAGCACGAGCTCTGATGTAAGAGTGAGATTTGCCACTCACCAGTGATGCTTCTTGGGCCCCCTGAAACAGCGTGACACTGTAATGGAAAACCTATGCCTTGTGGGTGCTGAGAATTAAGCAGGAAGAATGTCACCAGGACTTTGTGCACAGAAAGTGTTTTCTGTATTATGTGGAATAAACTGTGCGTGCGTGCGTGCGTACGTGCGTGCGTGCGTGTGTGTGTGAATTGAACCCAAGGCCTTTGCACTGAGCTATATCCTTAGCCCCTACTCTTCTATTTTGGGGGAGAGTCTTAGGGTTCAAGCCAAGACTGCCCTTGAACTTGCAATTTTCCTACCTCAGCCTCCTAGGTAGCTGGGATTACAGGTGTGCACCACTGTGTCTGGCTTCTTGTCTCCTTTTAATTTTTTTAAAGAGATAGACTATGTTCTGTATTTTATTAGTTTGTGTTACATCTGTTACGCCCTTCCCATTTGCTTTTGGTTTCGTCTGTTTTTACCATTCCACTTCCTGAGTAGGCAATTTAAATTACTATTTTAAAATTTCTCTTTATATGCATTCAAGGGCCTATTTTCCTCTAATTATTACTTTAGTAACATCTGTAAGATTTCATGTGTTTTTATTGCTCAGTTCTAAGTATTTTTATTTTTATAATAAATAGCAATAGTAAGTAGCAATAAATAACTAATGATCCATTACAATTACTATTTCATTTGATTTTTTATTTCTCACTTCATGCCTATGTTTGTTTTCTTGCTTTAATTTTCCTCTACTCTGTTGATTTGTAAATATTGTTATTTTAATAATTACCTTAAAGTTTTTAACGTACATATTTCTGTACTTCTGCAGAAAAACACAAGAACTTAAGACCAGGTTAGTTATTTTTATATTGAGTGACTGCTTTGATTAGTACTTTAAAACATAAGTGATGGCAGGATGCTTGTGCTGGTTTTAGTTTCTTGGTTGTGCCTCTAAATATCACCTTTCAGTATTATGATGACTTTGACTTGGGGTTTGAGTGTGTGCATGTGTATGTGTGTTTATGAGCAAAATTTGCAATTTAAGGATGAATTGAGTCTATGAAACCTTTTTTTAAACAGAAAAGGATTTTAAATTTTATAAAATTTCTTTTTGACACAGCTAATCACATTTTTCCCTTTTATCTATGGATGTATGGAGTTATATTAGTGGAGTTCTTTGTGTTGAATCATCTATAAAATAGTGATTAAAATGATGCCTATTGTTATTTCAGTTTTGCAAAACGTATTTCCATTAACCATGTGCTATTTTGCATGATAGTGACAAGCAAAGGCAAATATGACTTTGCCGGCCAAGGCTCCTGTGTGTAGGAATAAATGAGTCGTTGGCCAGCTCATGGAGGTGAGTGGTGTTGTGGAGGAAATATGGAGGGGAAAGCAAGACCTCACAGGTTTGATGGGAGCAGGAGACCTAGGACTCAGAATGTGTAGGTTTCATCTATTGCGGTCTGCCTTCTGCCTTCCTGGTGAAGCTCTTTCTTGGCATTTGTAAAAAACTGTTAAACTTTCTGGGTAACTTGTTGAAGATACCTTTTATATCCAACCTGTATCTACTATGATCTATGGTGACCAAAGTTGAATCCAATTCTTTGTTCTTCCTTATGTAGTTTTAGGAACTGCCACGTGTATATTTTTGTTACTGTTTCTGTATCATTTTTTATGTTTTTTTTATCCTGTATTTTGTTCACATGAGACAGAGAGAGAAAGAGAGAGAGAGAGAGAGAGAGAGAGAGAGAAATGAGAAAGGGAGAAACTACCTAACATTTGGAAGAAATGAAGTTCATTATAGTGATTCTAGTGGTCACTTTTATAACTATAAAAGTTGCTTATTATCTCTTTTTTCTTTATCCTGGGAATCTAACTGGTGACCTCAGGCTTGCCAGGCAGCAATATGTCTTTATTTCTTGGTTGATCGACTCCTAGTAGTACTGATTCACCCAGACCTGTGAAAGATGGGGAAATAGTTGGTCTTGTACCCTTGTCATCCATGTCTCTAGATTGTTATCATGTAGTTATAATTATAATACTGCTGATAAAAAACAATATGCACTTACTGCTTCATCCTCATGATTTTTGCTGTACCTTGATTCTCTTTTATAATACACTAATTGCTCATCCCCAGTGCATTCGCCCCCAGCCTTAACTTCTTTATTTCCTTGTAAGATAGGCTCATGCAGGTCAGATTTGAGGATGCATTTTCTGCCCACTATTGGTGCAATGAAATTGATGGCTATAAATTCCTGGAGTACCTTCCTCTTCCCAAACTGGGTAACAGTGCTGCTCAGAATGTGACGGTTTGGACTCTGCCTCAGAACCATCAAACACTGGCTTAGTTTCCCAGTTATCCACTCCTCCTGGTGAATTAAGACTTCGCTGCGGGCCCAGGAACTCTGCCCTCATAACCCAGCTTTCTATTCTGCCCCTTTGCTACTGAAGCTCAAGAATGGGTGCAGCCTGGGTTGTCCTGCGGGCTTCTGGCCCAGGACAGTGGGTGTGAGATCTCTAGCCAAGTAGAATTTTTCCTTTGTTAGTTGATTTCCTTTTTGTACTTTGCTGTCTGTAAGATTTTTTAAATTCTTGAAATTCAGTTACTTCCTCTGGATGTATTTTGATGTTGATAGTCCTGGATTCAGGAATCAGGTGTTCTCGTTCTTTAGGACAATCAGGTCTTTGAATGACTTTACTTTCTGTTTCTTGTCCCCTGCTCCTTGTAGGCTCCTTAAACCAAGCTCTCTTTTGTTCTTTCTCTGATTCTTTTTTAGTTCACTGTTATTAATGTATCTGAGCCTTTTTCATTTCCTTCCTTTGTGCCCATTTTTACCTACTATAGTTGAAGGTTTGTGAGAGCTGGTGGCTTTCTTACTTCTGATGTCTAGGATCAAAGACCTGTGTCTGCCCAGAGCCAGAAGCCAATTATTCAAAAGATTTTAGCCTAAACAAGCAAATACCTCAGTGAGTGAGTGAAGCGACCACATCTATGCTGGAAGCAGCTGAACCCCAGCTGAAACCCTTGTATCATTCTCTTTGGTTTGGCACCTTCTCCTTATGACCCTTCATTTCTTTAGCTAATGTTGTGGAATTTTCCTTGTCCTATATCTTGTCCACTATGGGTTCAAATTCTTGCTGCTTTAATTTGGTCTTCACTTTCCTGAAAGTTTGTTGTTATCTTAAAATTTAGTCTCTCCTGTTACTCTACCTTTATTTGAGGATGGTCACCCTTTTGTCTCCAATAGTTCTTTCCTAAATTTTTTCCATATTCCATTTCATTTTAAATTTACTGAGAATATAAAGAAATATTTGTCACAACTTTTCCTCTGCTTTTAGGAACAATTCTTCAAATGTGAATTCTATGGTTCTTCAAAAGTATATAACTGTACCAATCTTTTACTTGATGCATCTCAGCTATGACTTGGATCACATCTTTGTGTGACATTGGGCTTTCAATCCAGGAGCTCACATACACAAGGAAAGTGCTCTGCCACTGAGCTATACACCCAGGCCTTTTTGAGTCTGATTTTGAGTCAGGGTCTTGCTAAATTTCCCAAGTTGGCTTTGAACTTGTGATCTTTCTGCCTCAGCTTCCAGAGTATGTGGGATGGTAGTTGTGGGCCACCATACCTTGCTGGGTCACACCTTTGTAAAATCTTTATTGAAAGAATATGACTTATCTCTGTGTGTGGCCAATTCTACTGGGCCCTACATTTATTTATGAATGACATGAGGCTGGCCAAAGGAGAGTAACCCAGGTGTGCTCACCTGAGTTTCATGTACATTCTGTACAGTCTTCCTATGTAGGAGCTTGTTTTCCTTACCTGTCACTGTCCCTTACTTTGGCAGGATCTTGAAACCTCATACACTTGTCCTGTTGTGACTTTTGTAGTTTCATTGCCCTTGGCTTCTCTCCTTCTATGGTACATAGTGGTAAAGCGGAGTGTAGCTTGTCTCTTTCATTTCACTCAGTTCCAGGCTCTTTTCCTAAGTGGATATTCAAAAGCTATTGTGCTTCCTAAAGCATCCATCACCAGCTTGGCCTTCTTCCATTTGCTTTTTTCCCCAGTTTACTCAAGACCCTGTCATTTCTTGTGACCTCTGTCTCCTATACTGGGTTTGAAGAGAGATGGGATGAACCTTCTGTCCACTGCGGGTGTGGGTGTATGTCTCTGTCAGAGATGTCCTTTCCCTGGTGTTCATCACAGATGTAGCAAATTGGTGATTTCTGTTACCAGTTGATTTGTTTTTTGCCTCACTGTAATTCCTGCCTAGTCACTGTGGCAACCAGCCAATATGGCGCTGGTGGTCATGTGTTGTGCTCAGCCAGTATGGCGCCAAGTCAATATGGCGCTAACCTCTAGAGGTCAAAGCCAATATGGCGCAGGCCTTTAAAGGTCATATACTAAGCACCACCCTTCTGCCCCGGAGTCAAATTACACCTTCCTACTTCCCTTTTTGTAATATCCTGTTTCCCTTTCCCACACTCCCACCCAATCCTGGTCCGCCTTCTCAGGCAGTCTGCCTCCTAATCCCTGCCTCCCACCTGGGCCTATTTAGCCCAGGATCTCAGAAGTTCCACGTTTCCTTTCTTTCCCCTACTGTGGGCTTGTCCGTGCCCACAATAAAGGCATATTTTATGTTTTGCTTTACTTCTCTCTCCGCACTGAAAAAAGCCTATCACCAATTATCTATTATTTGAGAGTTGTTCATTTCCTATCATCCCTAAATTTGAAGTTTATTTTCCCAAAATGGCTTTCTCTTGTGCGTTTCTGAAAAGGGAGCCCAACTGCTTTTCTACTGGGGCAACTTCAGACAAAGTGGCGTGAAGGCCATGTGCTGGTTGGGCTAGTTAGACCCAAGGATGGAACTTTGCCTAGTTCACACAGAACTCCTTTTAGATTGCTTCTCCCTGAGGGGCTTTTACATGACTTTGCTAAAATTGGAAGGAAGTTACAACCAGCACTAGCATAGTTTGTAATGATTTATTTTGGATAACTTTTTGATACTTCAAGATTCAGCAAATACTGATAATTTGTAACTGCTGCAGGCAGAAAAAACCAGCACTTAATGAATACCTACTAGGTGATTATTGTTTTACATCTGTTATCTCACCGCAGCCATGAGAGCTGGGTCTGATGGTCTCCTAATTCCCATCAGCAACCCTGGGGGAGGATGTGTTCCTGGTGGGATCTGGCTAAAAGACAGTATTTGTCTTTCCAAGAGGTTCTGTATACTGCGGTGGTGACATTGCTACTTCTGTCCTTTCATGGCAACAAATGGCCTTATTTTGCTTAAGGAATGAAAGGTTTTCCATCAGTATCTTATCACCAAGATTGCTCTGTGACCTTACCTATGGGCTAAAGCCAAGGAATGGCAAGCATTGGGGTGAAAATTCAAGCAGGCAGTGTGTCTTCAATTGCCTGTTACATAGTTACTTAAATTGCTGGGTTGTGGCAAACACTGAGGAAGAGAAGAGGTATCCCCTGCATGTTAAAGCATCCACTGACTGGCCTTTCGTGTCGCCCTATGGGCTGCATCATTAATTCTTCAGTACCTTGGACAATTCCCACAGAACCTGATTCTGTGACCTGCACAGCATATGGAGAAAGTGCTTAATATCTTGGTGCTTAGTACCTGTGGGTAAAGCACATTACTGAATCGGTGATACGGCATCTGAGGGCATCCAAATTCAAAATTACACCCTTGAAGATTCATCTGCTCTTTTATAACTCTGTCACCTGTGAATATATAGCTAAAGATTTATTCCTTTTGCACAGCATTTGTTTACAAGTATACACACTGATGTAGTTCTATATGAAGTACATAGAAGTAATAGCTAAACTCTACTTTGTTATCATATTCTTATGTATTATACTTTCCCCCATGAGAAGAGCTTTTGCATCCCAGTCCTAGAAACTTTAGATCTGTTACAAGTCATGGTGAAGGAGAAATAAAGGTGTAGCCAGAATTAAGGCTACTACTTGGCTGACCTTACAATTGGGACAGTATCCTGGGTCATGCTGGTGGGCCCAATGCCTCCACCAGCATCTTTATTATTTATTTATTTATTTATTTATTTTGCGGTACTGGGGATTGAACTCAGGACCCTGCGCTTGCTAGGCAAGCGCTTATTCCACTGAGCTATATCCCCAGCATCCACCAGCATGTTTAAAAGGAGAAGAAAAGGTAGAAGAGGAGTCAGGGAGAGGTGATATGGAAGGACTCAACCCTCTACTGCTGAATTTAAAGACAGAGGATGAGGCAGTGAGCCAGGGAAAGCAGGGGAACATTAAGGAAATGGCTACACATTTGAGAAGGAGCCAGTTCTCAGTGTCAGTTCACTGAGACCTTCAGCACACTTTTAACCTATAGAGCCACAGAATACTAGATCCGCATTGCTTTAGGTCACCATTTGTGAATGTACTAGAGTAACAGCAGGAAATCCATGTGTAAGTGAAAGCACAGCTGAAAGAAGCTGGGATTCCAGTCCAAGTACCTGCTCTCTCTTTATCGTCTGGAACAAAGCTTGGTGGGTGTCATCCTGTGTTGACCTGAGTGTGAGAGAATTGTTTGGACTTCATCTAGGTTCCAGAAGGCTTATCTGTTTGTTTTATCAGCCATCCTGTCTAATGGTATGTACAGAATGGTAGTACAAAACAGAGAGCATATCAGTTTCATGTGGTCTTGATAGGGAAACCACTAGCCCTTGTTGAACAAATGGGGAAGAAGAAAAGTTGGGCTCATTGTGACTACTCAGTCCCCAATAAAATCAACAAAGAACTGTTTGGGTGAGTTTGACAAAGCAGCAATTGGCTAAGCATTCAGAAAATGCCATGTGTGGTCCTTCATTTGAGATTCTATTGGCATCTGAAAATGTCCTTGAACATGGAACACATTTATTTAAATTCCTGACATAGCTGCCAAAATGTATTAACATTTTTGTTTTGGCTTTAAAGTTCTTTCTTGGTCAGCTAATAATGATGGCAGCTCAGCTAGAGCAAAGAGTACGGGCCTGCACAAATGCATATATATGCACACATATGAAAATGTGCTTGTGTATGTGAACAGAAGCACATGTCTTATATATGTGCACACATATACGTGTGCATATATACATATACAAAGAACATATACACGCATATATGCTCATACCCACATGCACGAATGTATACAATGTGCACTATTTGTACACAAGGACACATGCATGCACCCATATGTACATACCCTCATACATATGAAAGACACAGCCACACACCCATACACATGTACACACATTCCTAGTTCTAACAGTTTCTTAACATTCCCTTTGATAACACTTGATCTCAATCGATGTTCTTTTCTGTAGCTTTATCTATGCTCTGTAACTTAGTAGAATCAGTGTGACCTATGTCTAATATTAAAAGTAAATTTGGACTTTTTTAGTCCTTACTGTGTCTTAATTATTTTTCCTGTTGTTGGGACAGAATACCCAACACCCGAAATTAAAAGAAGAAAGATTTACTTGAGCTCACAGTTTGGGGAGGTTTCAGTGCATAGTAGGCTGGCTCCAAGGCAGGGTGCCATGGCAGAGGAGCATCACACAGGAGAAACGGTTCATGGTGTGGGAGGCAGAAGGTAGCAAGTAGCTGCAGCAGCCTGCCTTCTTCCATCCCTTTGTATTCCACCCAGGCTACAGGTGCATTGATTAGTACCACCGCTTCCCAGGGTGGGGCTTCCATTGACCACACCCTTAATCCCAGTCACATCCTTAATCCCCATTCACATGCCCTAATCCAGCCATCTTCAAAACTCCCCACCTATGAGCACATGAGGCTTTGGGGGTCATCTAGATAACAGCCACAACACTATGCTAACTGAGGTGCTCATCAAGTTAACTGGACTGTCTCATTTAACCCCTAAAATTCTTTACAATAGGTACTGTTACTGTGCTCATTTTGCCAACTAGAGCATAGGCTGAGTGCTGTACAGTTTGCAGTCTGTAAATTTACCATCATGATGTGAGTAACTCCAACTTGTGCTCAAAATGGTCCCATGCTTCTAATGGCAGAGAGCAGGCTTGTACCCTTCCTCGGCAGTCTACTAAATTTTCAACCGCAAGCAAGTTGCTGGTTTGTGTCCTACTTTCCTCATGGAAAATGGGTACAATAATAGTATCTACCTTAGAGAGTTATGTTAAATAAGAATAGAAGTAAAGCAGTTGGAACAATGTCTGACACCTCAGACATCCTCATAAATTATTAGCTACTGTTGCAATTGTAAGGCAAATTTTTCTGTAAGAAGTTATCATGTCACCCAAGCCTAGACATCATTTCACTCAGTGACTTGAACTGAGGGTACTAATAAACTATTTGTAAAAGTTGGACAAAATTGGTTCAGTTTATTTGGTTTCAAATAAAAGGAGAAAGAAAATTAAGCCAAATGTATATTTGAAGTAGTCCTTTTGTATTACTTAACATGGTCTTTGTAAGGACTTCCCGAAGTCAGTGGAATAGTACTTAATAAAATTACTATATTTTTGTTAAAATTGCAGAAAGTGAAGCTCAGAGACCTAAAGGAACTTATACAACTATGGAGCAGGAGGATAGATGTTCTGGTTATAGATAGAATAATAACTCTGCTTCATCTTCCATCAGCCCATCCTTCCATCCATCCATCCATCCATCCATCCATCCTTCCATGCATCCATCCACCCATCCTCCATCCTCCATCCCCATCCTCCATCATTCAGGAGATTTTAAAAGTCAGTGTGGAGATGAACATAGTTATTCAACCTTGGCTGAGAAAATTCTTCCTTATAAAATTATGATGACTTGATGAGGTTTTCTTCTCCCAGGATCACCTTTTCTCTTTAATGTATCTGTGACCTTGGCCACTATTGGATATGATTCTTGAAGTTAGTCAGGAAGCGTATCTATATTAATGTAACAATATGAGACTTTAATGTCACTATTGATGGGGTAAAGTTAATTTTAGCATGGAAAAGAATTTTAAAATATTCTATTAGCTGTTGTACACGGTAATAAATTTAAGAAAAAAAAGTGTAATGAGTATATCTGACTAATGATGTTTTGGCAATTGTCTTTCAGGATGTGGCTAAAGTAAAGCCCAACTTTTAAAGGTCCTGTGCTGGCATCACCCTGTAGGCTGCCTGCTTGGTGCAGAGTGGATGATTTGGTGTGTACAGGCAAACCCAGATGGATGGAAGCACTGGAGGTGGGAGTGTGCCAAGATGTGAACTCTTGGTTGTGGTTAGTGAAGAGCACTGATCATAGATAACTCCTCTTTTGTGCTAACACTTCTTGGTCTTTGCTTGAGAAAGTCCTCATTCTATTTGAGTTTCAAGAGCTTTCCAGATGGAATCTCCAAACTGGGAGACTGCATGCATGATTATAGTGGCCTTGCAAATTAGCATATCTTGCAGACATAGCAGCTCATTAAAAATATGTATTTGTCCCTAGCAGGCGGGCCTAAGCTGACATCAGTATTCTACTCGCAAGAGAGAAGGTGATGAGTGGGGAACCAGAGCCAGGCTCTTGGCTCCTTCAGCCAAGTGTGATTCTTTCTTCTGTTCAGCTGACCTGGCTGCGAACTCTTCTGAAGAACTAATTGAAAATATTTTGTACATGACAAAGACACACTCGAAAGACTTGATAAAAGGATTCCCGAGTGTTTCCCCACCCAGATGAGAATTCTGAGTGGATAAAGAAGATACTCTCCTGGCCTCGTGGACTCAACTACATAGTTCATTCAGAAGGACACACCCCAGAAATGATTCCTGCAATCTGAAGTCACTTACATCATTTTTTTTTTAAGAATTAATTCTCAGTTCCCAGCATTACCCAGACCAGATGGCTCAAGGTTTCTGAGAATGGCAAAGTATGAATTGGTTTTCTTGATATATTTACTAATACCCAAAATAAAACCTGAAGTCACTTAGATGGCAGAAACACAGCTTCATGCAATGGTTCTCAAAGTAGGGTCTTCAGGCAAGCAGCATCAGCCGCACTTGAGAATTTACTTAAAATGCAAAATCTCAAAATTTATCCCAGGCCTACTAGATGAGAAAATTTGGTGTGGGTTGGTGGTAGTCCAGGAAGTTGGGAGACATGCCAGTGTGTCCTCAAATCTGAGAACTTCTGTTAAAAGAAACCACATGAAGCCAAGCAGCCAGCCCTCAGCTTGATTATATGGAAGTGTATTTTTTTGCACTGAGGAGCTTCTTTCTAAGTCTGTGCTTTCAGTAGATTAATTAGATTTATCATTACTTCTATTTTGTCTTTTAAATTCTAATCTTTTAAGATATATTTAAACTTTTATATTCATTATATTCATTTTACAGACACTTTCTATTGCATTGAGATAGTTAACATTTCATTAATGCTAGGAATAATAACTTTATTCAAGAAAGAATGAATACTGAAAAGACGATTATTAGGTTACAATAGCACAGTTGGTATTACTTGTGACTTCCTCTTTTTAAGATTTCCTGTAGAGAATATGCACTGTATTGCCTTTGGCATTAAAAAACAATCTGTGTTCTAAATATAAGCAAATCAATGGACTTCAAAGTGCTGGGTGAGCAGGTAGATAGAAGGGATAGAATGCTGATAGGAAGCAGATACTTCTATTGTTTTGTCCAGTTTTGTAATTAATGTTTGACTGAATTCCTGATGGAGCTTTAGCATAGAAAGATAATGTGTGGCTGTATAGTACCCTGCTTGCCCTTCAAAACTTTTCTGGAGTTGATGCATCTAAAAGCCATGTTCAGAAAATGATTATTAAAATTGTACTTGTTTTCAGAGGCACACACAATAAAACTCATTCTTTATGGCATACAATTATGTGAGTTCTGTTAAATCCTCACAGGGAGCTTCTGCACCCTCATCCCACGGGCTGGCCCTTGGTGGCGAAGCTCTTCCCTGCCTTCAGCCCTGGCTGCTGTTAATCTGTTCTCTCTCCAGTAGTTTTGTTTGTTTCGGGACATCACAGAAATGGAACCCCGTGTGCTGTGACTGACAGCGCTGGCACCTGGGAAGCATGCATGTTGTTGTATATCAGCAATTTATTTCTTTTTATTGCTGAGTAGTGTCCCATTCAACAGGTGGGCCATGGTTTGTTAGGCAACAGGGGTCTGTTTCCAGTTCTTTGGCAGTTATAAATAAGGCTTCCATAAAAATTCAAGTACAGAGTTTTTGTGTAAAAACTAAGTTTTCATTTTTGTGAATGAGGTTAAAACAGGATTGGAATTGCTGGGTCATATGGTTAGTGTTTAACTTTATTAGAAATCACTGCTCTATTCTACAAAGCGATAATCATTTTGCAGTCCCTTCAATCATGTGTGAGATTTCTAATAATTCACACTCTTGTCATCACTTGGTATTGTGATTGTTTTGGCCATTTCAATAGCTATATTGCAGTTTTAATTTGCATTTCTTTAATTCTGAATGGTGTTGGATATATTTTCCTGGGTTTATATGTCTTTTGTATGTCCCAGCCTCTCTGATGAGGTTATCTGCTCAAATTTTTGCTAAAATTTTTTAATGACTTGTCTGTTTTCTTACTTTTGACTTTTGAAAGTTATTTATATATTTGGGCTAAAAGTCTTTTATCAGATATATAATTTGGGAACATTTTCTCTAAGCTCACGACTTACCTGTCTTCTCATTCTCTTAAAGTAGAAAGCGAGATGAGCTCACAATGAATTATTTGAAGTCCTTGTGTGCTCTTTGTGGAAATGAAGAATACTCAAATGAGATCAAGCAGAGCTGGCTATGGCACGTGGTTCAGGCACCACCGCTTGTGTTTGGCTGAGACTCAAAGGCAGAGAGAAGAGCAGGTGGGCCATATAGTGGGAAGAGGGAAGGCTTCAAGCACGCCCTGATTGGAAGTTGTATTAAGCTGGGAGTGGCTAGCTGAGAACATAGCATCTTGGATGACTGGACAGATGAGCTTAGCTGGCTTTCTCCATAGGTCCTGAGTTGGAAACTGGTGGGAGCTGGGAGCGGCAAACCTGAGGAAAGGTGACAGTTACTGACCAAGTCCTGATTCCAGGGGGATGCTGCTGCAGAGGCTGGGTCAGTTCCATGGTCATATATGGGGTAACCACTGTGTGGATATCCAGGCTCTCATCTTATTTATGGGAACCAGTACATGTTCTACTGCCAGTTACTGAATAAGCACGAAGGGTCTTGGGTAGCTGAGAGCTGAGGAAACGCTGACAAATATTGCAGGCAAGGTTGGGATGGGCTGGGCTAAGCACAGGGAATATCTGGGACTGGGTATAGGTGGCAAGGCCCAGAGAGACCCCGTCCCTGTCAAAACCTCAGTAACAGATCACCTGTTGCCAGCCCTGGGGAGTTGGTGAATGCTGGCCTTGTGGGTCACCTCCTGGGCCTGCGTGTGCTAGCAGGCCTGGGCTGGTATCCCCTGTGGAGAAGCCCCTGAGCTTGGCAGAGAGGGTCTGTGGGAGCAGATTGTTTTTCTTCCCTAAGGTCCCATCTGGGTGGGGCAAAAGTTATTGTGTCTTCTGACCTCGCATCTGTGTAGCAGCTACAACTATGTATGGCCAGCATGAGCTCTTGCTCTGCCCTGGCCCAGGGTGGGACAGCAACCAACTGGGGGCTTCTAACTGACTCCAGACTTGGTGTTCTGCGGGGGTGAGGGGATGGAGGCAGCACTGCACAACATGGCCATGATTATGCAGTGCCTTGTGTGTGCCATGTCCCTGCTTCCAACCAGACAGGCATCCTGTATCACCCAGATGCCCTGTCACCTTTGTCCACTAGGCTGTGACTACCTGTGACTGCAGCCTGTCAGTTTTTGGCCAAGGGCAATGGATTCTGACGGCTGGCAAGTAGTGTAGCAGAGGGGGTTTCCTTTTGGCCTGGTGGTGTCAGCAGGGATATGTGTGGATAGAGGCCACCTTCCCACCAGCCGTGAGGCCAACAGCCATGCCACTAGGGCCTGTCATGGGTTCTGGAACCAACAAGAAGGGCCTGTCCAGTGCCGATCCTTCTGCCCTCACCTGGGTCGTATGGTCACCTCTACCCTTCCCCTGCATAACGCTTTTCCTCTATGGAGCATTTACCTCTGCAAAAGACTGATATCTTCCAAAATGTAAATTCAACTGGGATGGTTACACTAAACTGTTTATACCATAGGATGAATAACCACCAAGCTCTTCCAGATTTTCTAGATGTTTGAGATTCTTTAGTGATTTTGTACAAAAGGAATCCTTATTTGTCTCTTCTAAGAAAGACACCTTTGGGGAAGAAGGGATGAATGGTATTGTGAGGAGCAGTCTTAAGAGCCTGAGGACCTGTTGTTCTTCAGTGATGCCCTCGGGGCCCCTGTAATTAGCCCTCTCACCTGCAGGAGCCCTTGTACAAAACAAATGAGATGGAATTTCCATCCTGTGGTCATTCCTATTTTCTTAGTCTACAGTATCTCCCATGGCCAATATCTTGATTTATATCAGTGTTTAGCATTACATCTTTTTTTTTTTTTTGGCGGTACTGGGGATTGAACTCAGGACCTAGCATTACATCTTAAGTCTATGTTTTATTCTTAAAAATCTGGATGACAAGGCCAATAACCCAAAGAACTATTTTGCTGATGGACACAGGTGGCTTGAGTCTCATGCACTTGCCCTTATAGCTTATTTGGTGGTAAAGTTGCTGCAAGGGGCCGAAAGAACAGAATTCTGTGAATGCTTCTGTCTCCTCTTTTCCTTGTCATGGCTGTCGGAGCAGAAGTTGTGGGATCGGGAAGCCCCTGGAAGCCAGAGTGAAGGTGAAGACTGCCGAAGAGGGAACAACCTTGGGCCCTGATGAGCAAATGTAGCTGCTCCCCAAGTCTCTGAGAGCCCCACTGTATAAAGCTCTCCAGCTCCCAAAAATATATATGCTAGAACTGCATTCCATGAGCTTTGAGAAAAGCAACATATATTCAAGATACGGGAGACAATCCCAGAAGATTCTATTTCTTAATAAAAGTATTTTCCTTGTCTGTGGTGACACAAACTAAAGTGCTTAGGACTGAAGTGACTTACTTTCACATAGTAGAATGTGGCAAAATGTTAAAAATTGATGACTACGGCTGATGGGTTTATTAGTGCCCATTGGTACTATTTAAAGTACTATTATAAATAGTACCAATATATATAAGTAGTACAATATATATAAATAGTACCAATATCCCATTGGAACCATTTGTACTACTTCTTAAACTTAAGATTTTGAAGAAAAAAATTCTAGGGAAATAGAAAAGATGAAAAATTTACAAAAGCACAAAGTCCAAAAGTCCTAAGTGATACTGATTTTAGGCACCTACCTGCTTCTCAGACCCTGGAAACCTAGAAGGCAGGGGTAGGCAGCTGGCAGCTCAATTACCTTCTCCAACTGGGTCAAGGTTAAGAGCAGAGGCATGTAGCGGGGGAGGTGCTGAGGCTGTAGATAGGAATGCTGACAGGCAGACAGGCATGGATTCCTGATGGCAAACACGGGGTTTCCTTTGTTACCATTGAGGTGAATAAGCCCGGCCCTTTCCTCATTCCCTTAAGCTTCAACTTCAAGGTATCTACCAGTGTGTTTTCACATAGAGCATTTGTTTATGTGCATATAAAGCAGTTTTGGACTCTTTTACATCTGCTTAACACTGAGGTGGATGGGTAGCATATACAACTTCCAAAATGACCACTCCAAATGGAGCCCTTTTCAAGGAATGCAGATTTCCTTCTTGTGTGTTTGAAAAGCTACTAAGGCCCTTGGACCACAGTGTGCTATTATTTAATAGAAAATGGATATCATAATGCAATGCCTCATCACCTTGTGTGAGTGTCTCTGCATTTCTCTGTGCATGTCTCTATCAACCTGCCTTCTGTTCTGGGAAGTCAAGTAATCTTCTAGGATGAATGCAGTGTTGATTTGAGAAATGAGCCCAGACCCAGGACAGGAGAGCCCCAGTGAGGCACTTCCTGGCCTCGATCCTCGTTAAGTTCTTTGGCGAAGACTGTGCAATTTGGGGCGGTGCACTTTTTCCTTTTGTTCCATTGGTTCCTAGCACAAGGTGGTGGTGGGTAGGAGCAGGCAGAAGTGTGGCAAATGAGAACATGTCATCTCTGCTTTTGGAAATAATTGGAGCCTCATTTATGGTGGTGACAGGGCTGTGGATGTCCTCAGGTTTACTGTGGACTGCATTTTAGTGTGTACTTTCTAAAGAGCATTCTTTATGGAGCTTATCTTTTGGGGGAGGGAAAGGGTACAAGTGGAGAAACCCCAACTCTAAGATGCAAGCCATCTAAACTTTCAAACCACTTCAGCTTCTGGCTTGCCACCTCCGTTTTTCCATTGGTAAGGGAGACTGACTTGATTCTGCCCACTATCAGGGACAGTGATGTGCTGTGGTAGTGTAATCTAAACAAGCTTCTAGAGGAAACAAGCTTCTAAGAGGAAAACCCCTTTGCTCTGGAATCTCAAGTGCTGGGGATCACAGCCTTATCACACCACCCCAGCAATTTTGCAGCCTCAGTTGTCCCTGCTCCATCCTCCCGGTCCAGCCCAGGCCCTGGTTCTGACACCAGGAACCAACGGCCTTTGGCCCCTGGCCTCCGGCTGTCTGGTCAGCTTCAGGCTCTGCTTTTCCTTGCCGGCATTGCTTTACCAGGAACAGATTTGGCAGGAATGAGTGTGTACTTGTAGAAGACCTCAGTGTTTATCCTTTCTGCTGCCAGCCTTTCCCAGGCCTGCCTGTGTGTGAGTCCTCGACACAGCAGCCCCTGGTAGGTGGTCAGATGTTTCCACAACAGTGTGGAAAGAAATGCCAAAGCCTCAAGAGGAAGAGTCTCTTAGAAGGGTGAGTGGCAGCAATACAAGATGATTCTATCTCACCCCAGGCCCGGGACTCCAATCAATTAAATAAAAATAAAATTCTCCAAGAGTTTGGCACAAGTGGCCCCTTCTAAGCTCCTTGCACCTCACACCTGTCTCTGCAGGAGGAAGCCTTAACCTCACCACTTGCTATTGACCTGATATGATCCAGTGCTATGCTCTCAAGCCTCCCTGTTTTCCCATCACCTCCTTTCCTGTGAAGGCTCAGGCTTGTTAACACTTTTGTTTTGTTATTGTTTAATTTTTCACATAGGAATCATTGTTTGTGGCCAGCTCTTTTCGTTGCTAACCCAGGCAGAAGAGTGCTGGGCTGGCACCTTAAGGACACTGTGTACCTCCAAAGGCTCCGTTGCCTGCTGGCTCACTGGGACTCAGCAATGGCAAGGCTCTGGTGTCCAGTAACAGGGAACGATAGTGCATCAAATACAGATATTAATGGTTTTATTCAGACATATGTACGTGTATCTCTTTTCCCTGTAGATGTTCTGTTTGGCTGGATGACTACTTTGACTGCCAGATTCAAAGAGAAAAAGCCCATAAAATTCACAAATGCACAGTCACATGTGTAGTTTCTGCTGAGCCGCATCTAGAGAATGACTTAAATGTGGGCACTGGGGCCCGTCTGAGTTTTTTGATTGTTTAAGACTCAGAAATGCCCAGATTTTCAGAGCATAGAATTGTTCCAATTCAAAGAGTGGAACAAAGGGCCTGGCCTGGATATTTTGTTAAGAAAAATAATACATCTCCACTTAATTGTTAAAATTTTGTGTCCTTTCTGATAAGAGCACTTGGTAGGTAAGCATCAGCAAGGTATTATGTATAGCTACTTATACCCACCCATGCATGGCTTAACTACAATAGCTAAACCTTTTCTTAGGCTAATCTTTGGACAATTTATTTCTTCATCTTTTTAAACTCTGATTTAGAAAATCCTACCCTGCAGTTAGAGTTGCCGGGCATGGTTTGTACATTGTTCCTTGCTAGGATCGGGGATGTTAGCACCATTTGTGACATAAACTAATGGTCCAAAGGCTTTGATGACATTAATTATAGCTCCTGTCAGCGGGTTGAATATGGATTCCACAGTTATAGAAAGGTATCTTGCAGGGTTCGAGGCTCTCCTCAGTGCTTAGGCGGATGAACCTGTGCCATCCACAATTGTCAGGTGTCCTTGAGCACATGTTTTTTTTTCTGTGGTCTGAGAGAGGACAAAATACAGTGTATGTGATCCCTGCTCAAAGGCATCCATCAGTGTTCCCCTGAGGTGAACTGAGGCCCTGCCATCTGTCTCCCAAAGAACAAATGTCTCCTAAAAACATGCGTTTCCTCTTAGCACTTCACCCAAATTTGTATTCTGTTGCACAATTTTTGTTATGGTTTTCATATTGAAATGTTCTAAGTTATAATTGATTAAAATTCACTTAAGAAAATGAACTATGTTCTCTATCACCCAGCCTAGGCCTGCTACTTCTGGCATGAAGGTAGCAGCTTCATAAATATATACAATATTTGTAAATCTGTAATCCTACATCATGGTTTATAGAAGGTTAAAGAAAGTCAATTCAACATACTCCTTAATGTTATTTGAGTGGTGTGGTCAGGTGACCAATGTGGCTTGGGCAACCTGGCACTTTTTGTTTGTAGAATGGAATGTCTAGAGTCCTGGGAAACCCATGGGGCCAGCAAACTCAGATCCAGGCCACCCTGGGAGAGGGTAACAGAAACACCCATTCTACAGACCAAGTGGATTCAATATTTTTTTTTTTTGGCGGTACTGGGGATCGAACTCAGGACCCTGCGCTTGCTAGGCGGGCTCTTATTCCACTGAGCTATACCCCCAGCCCTAGACCAAGTGGATTCAATCCAGTTGTGTGAAGGTTACTCCTATGCTCAGTCCAGAGCATATGTAGAAGATTTGTCCTTGGTTTCCTGGTGCCTCTGTCTGTGATGTTGGAAGGTAGGCAGCCCATGAAAGGCACATAGACTCATGCTGGTGGTAAATGTGAGCTTAATAGAGTAAATATATTGCCTGGTTTTGAATTGAATAAATATAGTTCATTCTAGGCAAAGCTTTCTCTGTCATGCTGTTGAGGACTATTAAAATTTGGATTATCACTTGTCTATGGCAGCTTTAACTTTTCCGGTTACTTTTTTTCTAATATTTTAATGTTTAGCATTCATAAATCTACAGCTCTTGCCTACTCACCATCACTCTTGTCTTTTTTACACTCCCTGCTTGCCCTATTTAGATTATTTTATCAACCCTTCACATTGCTGCCCGCCCTGTGTGTCCTTGAATGGATGAAGGCGAAACTGGGATGTCAGAAGTCTTGAGTATTTTACTATCAGCCTTACCACTTTCTTGGGCAAAGGAGGCAGGGTTATTCCCAACCCCGGGAGTGTTCTAAGTGCCCACAAGTTGGTCTTTTCTACCCCAATCTTATTTCCTCCAAAGAAAGTAAATTTACTTTTAGTGAATAAACTTGTAAAGGTGTAAAGATTTTACCTTGTTTCTTTTAGAGACTCCCTTATTTATTCAGATGCAGGATGAACTCAAGCAGGTAGCTAGTCCATCTACACCTTCTCTGCCTTACCAGTGAAAACTTGAAGCTAAACCCAGTGGTGGAGACCATTCAGTAAATACAGCAAAGAGGGAAAAAAAGAACAATACCTAACAGGTCCAACTCCCATGTCCAAGTAGACAGTTTAACCTGTGGGTCATTGTGTTTGTATTTCACTTACTGGATTGTTAATAGATTTTCTTCATTTGTGCGACATGTTGCGAATGATGTGTAGGGACTGGCCAGTTCCTCCAGCACGGAGACCCGAGGTCCACCTGTAAGGAGATGGCATTAAAAGCTGCTGGAGTTGCTGCCTCCTGACAACATCCCAGCTGTAGACCAGCAATCGCAATCCTCGGGTGGCAGTTTTAATTATCGGCACCGCGATACCATCAGCAAGTGTGTAATTACGTGTCAGTTTCCTGGCTGTTGGGTATGAAAAGTGGATCCAGTGAAATGATGATTGTGGAAGCTGTAGACTCATATTTAAACAATTCAAAATGTGTAACTGGCAGTGTCATTAAACAGAGAGAGCCTGACCCCAGCTGTCACTTACTTTTCCTTATGCAGATTTGTTCATGCTGTCTGTCAAAAGAACTCCATGGGCTGAGATGGGACAGAAGAGGGGGCGAAATTCTCAGAGCAGAGAGGGCTCCTCTCCTTCACTACACAGAGGCGTTCTCTCAGCCTAAACAAATAAGACTGTTGAAATTGTAAATAAATCAAGACCATTACAGAAAATTATATAGACTTTTGCTGATGGATACACAAAGGCAGAATATCAGACATCTGACCTTAAAACATGTGAATAAAACCTGCCCATTGCCATGTGCTTAAGGAATAAGTACTGTGGTAATTGGGAGGGTTCCAAAAATGAAGTGACCATTTTTTTGTAGACTAAAATTTTGGGTCCAAGGTAGGAAAAAAAAAAAAAAGCAGGGCTTGTTTTTAAAAGTGTTAGGTAGGAACAAAGAGAAATGTGATTGGGTAAAAATACTACACAGATTTAAACTTTAGTGTGGCTTAGGTTATACATGTAATGGCCTCCAAACCTTTAAATCCAATTGGGAAAACTGGAATACATATGCTAAATAAATGAAGGTAAAAATAGACCTGAGTAGTTTTCTAAGAAGAGTGGGTTAAGAAGTGAGAAATACCAAATTTCTGCAAATGTAATTACACAGTTCTCCAGCCTACCAACTGCACACTCCCAGAAGATGGGAGAAATGTATTTTGCGTTTACAAGACTTCACATATGTGGCAGACCAAAAAAGAGCTTGGTAAGCAAGGGTTAAGTCTGTATGCATGCAGAAATAAATGAGAGGCAAGTTTCTAAAATGAACTGTGGAGGTTAAGTGTGGGGGTTAAACTAACACAATGAACTGTGAACACAAAGAAAAATGTTTCTTTAATTTTTAAAATGTTTTCATTTCTCATAATAAACTGAACTTGCAGTTGCATACAAACAACATTATTTCATACCCTGAAGACACTGCAATTTAAAGCTTTTGGAGCTCAAGTTGATTCTAGAAGCAATGCTATAACTACAGAGGAGCTTTGGCAATTGTAATCTTCTGAAGGGCATCAAATCACACCTCGAGTAGCACATCTGAACATAAACACACGCACACATGCACAAACACAAGGCAGGAGCCATGTAAAACAGGGTCAACTTTGCATTTATTTCTAGTTTCAAAGGCAAACTTAGTGATTTTCTCACAAGCTAATGGAAGCCATATTAATTGCCATGGTACGTGCAGATTTGAAAGTAATAAATAGGCACATATTAAATCCTCTAAGGATTAATTTGTATTTTATCAGCTGTGAAAAGGGCAATTTCTTACATATCTAGACTTAAGAGGTAGCCTTATTAGGCGTTCACTGGAAAACAAATTCTGCATATATTTTGTAGGAAGGTTTTGAAAAAATCCCCCTTTTCCTTCTCAAAAGCTGTATAGTGCAACTAGGGAAGCAATTAGTATTTATAAAGTAGATAAACATTGGTTTGGAAGTTTCTGGCTTATAAATATTTGCACAACTAGTTAAAGGAAAGGAATAATAGAACAGGCTCACTGTTATGTATTTTACAATATTGAACATTTAGGGTGGGCTTAGGGCATTTTGAACTGCATTGCACCCTTGTGTGAACTGCCAAGCTATGCTGATGATTGCTTTTCATTGGCTGACAGAAAACATCATGAGACACCAAAGGCAGGAGGCATGGTGTGTCCATGCCTGACAGTCCTTTCCCTTTGTTACTCTTAGGCTATGGCCATGGTACTGGGTCCCACACTCTGACTTCTGTGTACATGGCTGGCAGCTCCTCTGGCTCTGTGTCTCAGGGAAGCAAAGTGAAACTCCTGGGAGGGTCACACTTTTCTATACCAGGGACAAGGAGTAAAAAAGGGGGAAAAAAACCTGTTGCACAATAAACCCATATTTAGGCTTTAAGTTTCCTCTGGAAAGAGACTTGTTTCAGTGATGCTTAGCTTTTATGTACCCAAGAAATGTTAAGTGGTCCAGTTAAATCAAGGAACCTGGTGGGAAAAAAATGTCTCTTGCAATATGCTTCCTTGAATGGGTTGTCTGGTTTTATTGGAAAGATCTCTAGCGAGAACACACTTCTAACTTCTTTTGGAAGTCTGCTCTGCAATATAATAGATCTTATTGTCAAATGCTTTGTTAAACTTTTACTGGAATGTGTGTATCATGCTCAGCATTGGTGAATCTTGAAATTGTATCAGGGAGGCGCAATCAAATTGGTCTCCCATGACTTGTTCTTTAGTTGATGTGGAATGGCTCCCTCTCACAGCCTACCTCCCTTCCCTTCCATCCCAAAAGCCTCACATCTGGCTGTGGCACTTTGCTCATCAAGGAGTCTCAGGGAGTGTGGCCTCAGTTTCATGTTCTATTTTGAAAAATCGTGCCATGTTAGAGATGGCATGTGCCTACAGTTTTGCTCTAGAAGTTTTACATTTAGGAAGTGGCATACATTTGCCACTGTTTAGTTTTTTCGCTGGCAGGTTCAGGCTACATTTTCCTTTGCAGACGACTTGGTGTGATTGGGCTATTTTAAAAACTCCCCTGCATCTTACCTTGTTTCTGAACTGCAAAAGGTTTTCCTTGAAAATGAATAACTACTCTTTGTGGCTCTACCAGAGACATTGGCAGCTTCCCCAGACTCCCTCTCCTCTGGTAGCTCAGATGGCCTTTGACTAATGAGGTGACCTTAAAAGAACTACTTGCTGAATGTTTCTTGTGACTGGCCATGGTGGTGACAAGTGTGAATTGCATACAGAGCAAATAGCCTTAAACAGTCGCTGCTGAAGTCACTGGCTTGCCAGTAAGCCTGTTCTGCTAGCCCCAGAACCCAAATAATTTATATTACCGTATATTAATGGGATCCAAGCTAAGTGTTAACTGCCCATTATCGCTTGTCACTACAGTTAATAGTTACCAAATACTGATCATTTTAGGCATAGGTATTTAACTCTTCCTTTGTAAAGAGATCATAGGTTTAGAACCGATTAATTGAAATTCTCTATCTCTGAGACAAAATTCCTACCAATCTATATAAAAGGGCCTGTGGTATATTTGACCCATTGATAATTGTTCAGTCTTAGAAGATTGTTTATTAAACACAAGATGGGAGTGAAAACAAACAGAACGAGAGAACTATAGATGCCCCATAGTTCTTCCTTAAACAGTAGACATTCTCAAAGACTCAGTGGTTTCTAGCACTTTCGTAGTCCTTTCAGTTTCAGCCCCTTCCGGAGCTCACCAGAAAATTAGAACTTTGGTGTGAAGTTTAAGAGCCCAGCTCCAGATGCTGCCCAGCTGACTCTCTTTGGCACACCATGAGGTGGCCAGTGAGCACTCATTTGGGTCTCCTATATAATGGGCCGTTTCATGCTCTGCACAGCTTTGTCTTATCTGCATCTAAAGGCTCCCTTGGGTCTAGGGGAGAGGGTAAAGCCTAGTCTGGAAGCCTGAGGAGCAATATTTGTTAGCCTTGTGTTTGGTGTTTCTTGCCATTCATGTGGTGCCACCTGCACTGGCCCATCAAGGGGAGCTCATGGATGGAAACCTTTCTGAGAACATCTGCCTCCGAGTTCCTAGAAGACCCCATCGTCTTTCATTTTCACTTTCCTCTCTCTCATGTAGAAATTTCGAGTTCATGACCTCTTTGACCTCCACTTGTGTCTCCAACCCACCAAGCACACATTTCCAGCACTCTTGGGAATATGGCTCTTCATATACCCCAGGCAGGAACAGGAGCCAGAAGGAGTCTGGAGGCACAGTGGTTGATGAGTTCTGATTCTACTGAGGTCTCATCAAAGTCATGCAGTGCCTTAAATATTTTCCTCAAAGAGAAATTGGTTTAATTATGGTTTATTTCATTTCATCTCATATCATTAATATTCTGCGAGGATAACAGTTCACTCTAATGGAACAAAGTAGGTTGTGATGAAATTTCCAGATTAGAAGCCCTTACTGAGGTCTGTTGTCTCATCATAAGTATTATAAGAGTCATTAAGACCACTGTATATTAGAAAGTCACAAGTAATACCACAACAATTTCAATGGTGATCTAAAATAATATTTCACCCATGTGAACCATTGTGTCTAAAACTCCCTATGAACAGTCCAGCCTTCAGAGTGGTATAATTCCACCACAGCAGCATTGTGCTAGCAGCAGCCTCTAGCATTCAGAAAGCACAGTTGTCCTTTGTATCTGTGGTTTCTGTATGTATGGAAAAATTAAAAACTGCATCTGTGCTAAACATGGCCAGACTCTTATTTGGGTCCTTATTTCCTAAACAATACAGTATAACAACTATTTACATAGTATTTACCTTGTGTTAAGTATAAGTAGTCTAGAGATGATCGAAAGTTTAGGGAATGGTGTGTGTAGGTTATATACAAATATTATGACATTTAATATAAGGGACTCGGACATCTGTGGATTTTGGTGTCCAACAGGAGTTTCTGGAACCAATCCCCAGGGTACCAAAGGATGACAGTATGTGCTTGCAACTGCAATAATACTTGGTCAGTTTTTCCTATAAACCCATCATTGTATAGTAGTACAGCGGTGCACAGAACATCATGTGTTTTGAGTTAGATACCCTTTTGTATTTCTGTATCAAGCAAGATATTTAGCATCCAGTCTACTTAATTGATGGGTTAAAGCTGGATCCACTTTGGGACGATTTGTACATCATCCTTCTTTCTTACTCCTCATGCTTTGCTCATCATACCCTGTACTTCCTCGGAGGACAGAGACAAATAACTATCTCCCCCAAGGACGAAGTGAGCCAGGCACATTTTAAACACTGCATTTTATGATTGCAGCCAACACATTTAAATATGGAACAATTGTACACTAAAATGACAAAGAAACACACTTTCTAGAGATGTAGCAACTACTTAGCTTTGGCAAGCGCAAATTTAAAGAGAGACATTCCTTCCTGGAACTTTACAAATTTTATAAGAAATAAAGTAGTCTTATCTAAAGGGCATACTCTGGATGTGTCATCACCAATAGTACTAGAAATTGTCTTCAAAACGTGGTGACTCTTGGCTTTCTTAGTATTTTACATTTATGATAGCCTTGAAATTTATTTTAGTTTTTTGCTGTTGTTGACAAAGAAAATGCATGTTTTTCCAGGAAATTCCTGAGTACAGAGACGTGTAAAGAAGAGACACACATCCTCAACCTGCCTACTCAGGGCTCTTGAATGAGGGGATTGCTTTTTGGGCTAGCTTGATTAGCCTTTAAAGTTCTAAAAACAGTGTCTCATACTTGCATGCTTTTGTGTTCACTCATCTCAAGGTATTTGTAACTTAATTTTAAAAGCTTTCCATATGATTGATGAAGTGCCCAAGATTTGCTGGGAATGCTTTTGCTCCTACATCTTTAAAATTTACTGAAAAGCCTGAATTTAAGCTCCGTGTGAGTGCTGACACCATTTCTTATTTCATTAAGAACCTGTCTATGTTTAGCCTGAATTCAGGGCTGATGTATCAGGACCAGGTGAAGTGGAGCAGAAGAATCCAGTCCAAACCCCTGGAGACCACATGGAGAGCCACAGCTGGAGAAGGCTGAGCTGACAGCACAGCGGTCTGCGTTCTGGAGAGGAATCCATGCATGGACTTCCAGGCCCTAAAGCGTCATGGCTGTAATCAATGCAGAGGGCATCTTTGTGGTTATTGACTACACACTCAAACCTTCTCACAGTAAGGATCACTGCTTGCTTGTGCGCATTTGGATTGCAGTAAGTTTGGAAGAGCTTTCAGGTAGGCAAAGGTATGGGTTTCCTTCTCCAAAATGCTTGAAGAAGCAGTTTGACTGAAAAGGATTCCTTAAAAATGTTTTGATGTTTAAATAAGTCACCTAGAATCTTCTCCACCAATTGTTGAGCTTTTACTAAATCAAAGAATTCAGATCCTACCTACAAGAATCAAGTTCAGAAGAAGGCTACGTTGAAAGCTAGGTGTACACAAATGGGTCCTGTGTTCAGAAGAAAACCCTGATGGTTTGTTGTAGGGGGATGTGTCTGGAACTGTGAGAATAACTGGACACACTGGGAGCTACAGGTCATTGCTTCCCAAGTACACACATAAGCACCTGAATGTTTCGCCGCTTTCCTTCTGGCTATCTGGAGGTGCCCACCTGGACTCAGTATGATGCAGGGGAGAAGGGCCAAACAGTTTTCAGGACAGAGAGGTGGTCTGAAACTGGAAATCCAAACCTTTTGTGGTTCAATGGCTGAAGCCTGGCCCCATCCTGGGTCTTCAGCATGGTATATAAGGTCAGCGATGCCGAGCCCTGAGCAAGCAAAGAAGAAAAAGTGTCCTGGTCCCTAGCTCCAAGCTGAGTCCATGGCTCAGCTCACTGCTCTATCAGTATCATGCACCACATTCTTATAGACTTCCTGCAGTCCATCTGGTCCTTTTCTCTGTGGTTCCCAAGATCAGTTTCCTCGAGAAGAGAAATCAGTTCTAACAGATGCAAAGGAGCTTCAGGTGTACTCTCTAATGGCATCACTGAGGAATCCCTTTGAGTTAAGAGACTTAGTCACTTATGAAAGTTTGTTTGTAAAGTTCTTGGCTAGTTCCAGTCTTTTGCCCAGCAATTCAATCAATAATGTATTATTTCCTTCCGCAGCCTTAGCCTGTGGTTTCCCATTTTGAATTAGTTGTTGAGTCTTGCATTGGGTAGGCAGTCATCCACTTCTCTGTCTGTTTGACTTGTGAATGCTGAGTACTTGGCAGCTCCAGGAGGGAATCTCTGCCTATTTGAGCAGATGGTTTATGGTGAACCTAAATCATCTGCCTTCCTAGTCTTACCTCCAAATGCTGATTTTCTCTGGATTGTCTCTAGTACCTCTGTAGACATCTTCTAACAGCTTGCAGCTGGGCAGGTGTAGGTAATGCAGTTTCCCCAATACCACTCCACTGGAATGACTTCTGGCAATTATTATTTTTTTTATTGTGGCTGCTCATTGTTCTGCTTGGAACTTTGGGGATTTCACATACTCCACGACCCAGAGCAAGCTCTTTGGCTTTGTTTCTTAGACAGAAAGAAGGTTCTGGTGTCTTTGACAACTCTGTTAAGTCCAAAACCTCAGATTCCTCTGTTCAGCTGTGTTCCCTATCACCAGAGAGCAAATGCTCTCCTATAAACCCACCCTCTTCAATTACAGTTTTGCACAAGTTCTGCTTAAGTTAGTGTTGACTCATAGTAATAGTTCTGTTAAGATTTGATTTACTTTAAATTTCAACTTTTTCTGAACATAAATTTGATAAACTCTCATGAAAGGTAGCACCTTTTGTTATTTACAGTCTAATGAACTTTCCCCTACTCTGCTTAGGAAAGAAATACATTTGTTTTACTTGGTGGTTATTGCTGTAAATTGAGCTGGTGATTTTAGTGAAAGCGGGTGAATTACATCTGAGGTGACTGAAGAGTGTGTGGAATAAAGAGTGAGACAAAGAAATGTCTATGTGGGATACATCCTGCCAGAAACCTTTTGGTTGCAAGTCCTTGCATTCTCAGTGATAATTCCTTGAGCAGGCTGAGCAGGACTTTGATAGGATTGGTTAGGGAACTTGTCTGAATCAGAGGTGTAAGCAAAGACATTGCTATGTTGCCTGTCTTTTTCATCTTTGGGTTCTCTTCTTCTATGTTGTCTTCATTTGGAGGCAGTTCTTGCCACATAACAGAAAAGACAGCCACTTATACCATGGTCAAAATATGGTGGCCTGAGGCCAGGGAGATCTGACAGATGGGAAGCCTGACAGGGTTGCCATTACTGTTGCAGGACAGTTAAGTGGACACTGTGGGAGATGTGGCCGACAGATAGCCTGGCTCAGAGAATGGAGGAGAAAGGGTCAGTCTTATGGAGATTGAGTTCTATTCTCAGAAGAAGGGCTGATGGGAAAGCTTTACAAACACCCGTTCCACACATCACCAGTTAGGAGAAGACAGACTTCATATCACATGAGATGCTGAGACCTAGGTGGAGAAGATATCAAACCTACTTGCTTCTGTTAAGTGGAAGTATTTCCTCAACCACATTGTGTGTGATTATAGTCTGCACCTTATCCTGTGGATTAGCACTTATATTTACCTAAATTCTGAAATCACTTGGTTGCATTATCCTGCATTACATTTTGGTTAGTGGCACTTGTCCGTTATTCTCATGTTTGACCTAATCAATAAACAAGAGAAGGGGCTGGGGATATAGCTCAGTGGAATAAGTGCTTGCCTAGCAAGTGCAGGGTCCTGAGTTCGATCCCCAGTACCGCAAAAAACAAACAAACAAACAAACAAGAGAATGTTAAAACAAATTCATCATGAAAATAATCATGTTTTCTCTCATAAAATCTTGGGATGTGAAGTTGTTACATCTGCCACTGTAGATCAAACATAATCCTATGTTAACCCAACAGGTAAATTTCCCTGCTTCCCCTAATTGATATGATAAAAATCAATATTAAGTTGAAGGATTCCTTAGCACTGTTGCAAATTGTACTGCTTCATGAGTTTTGTTTTATTTTCCCAGAGACTGCTTCCCTTTGGGCCTTTCCTGGGCATGTGGATGTAAACACAAGCACATTTACATGGATGAAGTTAGTTGAAACTCAAAATAGTCTTGGCAATATTAACATCCTCCTAATTTTTTTTTGCTTCAAAATTCTACAGTGCTATGATTTCCCCCCTGTTTTTACAGAGAAGAGGTGGGTTTTCCTTCCACTGCCCTTGAGCGGGATTAATAGTTAATGATGGCTTGGGAGGAGGAACAAAGTCCGTGGGGTGTGATCAGAGATTGGGCTTTAAAACACAGCTAAACCTTTTGTCCTGGGTTTAGTTGCTTGCTAGCTTCCTGCTGGGCCTCCTGCAGAGACCACTTGCTGGAGTCCAGATTCTACTCTGCCCTGGGCTGCAGAGGCAGATTCCTGGTTGCTGGGTAGATGTGGCTGTGCCTGGAATGACCAGCCTCTTGTGTGGAACCCTTCCACAGACCCGATGGTGTCAAGGACTCCAAATCTCAGGGCCTGTGTTGCCTTTCCATCTGTGAAAAGGAAGGCCTGGGGTTGCCCAAGAAAGTGGATCAGAAAGGGAAGCCAAGACCTAAACTTTCTGGCTAACTTTGGTGTTGGCCAATCCCGTCAAGGAGCTGTGCACTTGGGAGGAGAAATACTCACCTTCTAGGGACAGGAACTTCATTATCTTCCTAGCAGTTGGAATACGGGCAGAAGAAATGTGAAAAGGGATTGGAACTTGCAACCTGAAATAAACCTGGAGAGGGCCAATAGGCAGAGAGGTTATGAAATCTGTGGTCTCACACAGCTAGCCCCTGGAGATAGACTGTGCAAAGGGCATGGGTCATCTTTGAGGTGCCAGAGTCCGTATAGAATAGTTCATCTGTCCATTCCTAGTGCAAAAGCTGGACAGGTTCCTGGGCTGCCATATTCTCAGGAAGTGTATGGTGGGGAGGGACTCTGAGAGAGCTCCACGAGAGGCTTTTTCTTCTCTGCTTGCCAGCCAGAGAAACCAGTCCTGGCTCTTCAGGCAAAAAGGGAATTTCCTGGCAGAAGCTGGTGGTCTCTGGAGCTGGAGTGAAGGGTGATCATAGAGCTGGGTAAGAACCCGGCTTCCCCAGAATACGAGAGAGAAGAGGCCAAATGAAGGGATGTTCTCCCAGGAAGTCTCCGCAGGCATGATACATACACCCCTGTTCTCAAGAAAAAGCTGCATAACCGTGCTTCATAGATTCCTGAGAAAGAGAACTTTACTTTTTCCAGGGGGATGCGAGTGTCACTGAGAAAGGCACGGACGGTGGGCCACCTAAAGTCCCTCTGTCCCCCCAACTCTCCTCCAGAATGATTTTCTTTCAGTTCCCCCCAGAAAGGATGGTTTTTTGAGCGTTTCTCATTTGTCACATTTTCCCCCTTGTGTTTGCTTTAGATTCATAGTCAGGATGTCCTTAGATCCGGAGTGATCTGGCACCAGGACAGCCCCTCGGCACTTCCCTTATTCTCCTGAGCCCACGTAGGTGGTCAGGCATGCAGCCGTTCACGTACAGAGCGCTCCCAGCACTGGGTTGTGCAGGTGTGACTGGCTCTTCCAGAGGCTGCTTCTCTGTTTATACTTTGCCACGGGCGTGCTGATATTGCTGCAGGAAAGTGGCCACAGCCTCAGTGGCAAGTCAGAGGAGGCCCACGGAGACTCCAAACCAGAATAACGTTCCAGAATAACCATGAGAGGCTGGAACCCTTCTTGTTGGTTTTTATCACCATTTACCATGTACAAAGAAGGAAACCTGCCCCTGGGAGCTGTGTGGCTTCCAGTGAGGTTTTGACTGTCTCTGATCCTCCTTCTTTAACACCATGGGTCCTACAGGGGAGGAGCAGGAGCGCCATTTCTCAGCGCTTTTCCCAGGCCTCTAGGGTAGATGGATGGATTGAAGGGAGTACAGATTTAGCGATTATCCAGCACGCTAGTCCCAGTGGAGATGAAATTTGAAACATCGTTTCTGAGCAAAAACAAGTATCATTTAACTCCACCCAGTGATTCCGTGACAGGACAATTAAGTGACCTATCTTCTTGAGATACACATTAAAATAAATGGGCACAATCTATCATATGTCATCATTTTGTCTGAAATACATGTGAAAGGATCTGTGCAGGCCAATAGATTATGGAGTAAGACAGAGCTTAAATCACTGGCCTCTGTTTGAACTTACAAATATTTTTAATTTTAAAAGTATTTAAACCAGTCACTTTCATAAGTGAAGTTACAAGGGTTTTGGCAACACAGAGGAGTCACCGAGCTGGACAAATATTTTCCTAATGGTTTTGCCTTTTTCTTGCCTTTAAATATCAAGTAATAATATTTTTAATGTTTTTGTAAACATGAGATGTTTTAATGCTTGAAAAATTGTATCTCATAAATAAGCTTTATTATCTGTCAAAAAGGATGAAAATATAACTTTACATTTCTGTTTTAAAGTAATTTTAGTGCCTATTAGCTATAAAGTAACAGTTATATATAATTTAGAGTATGTAGTCACTCGAAACAACTTGACATTTTCACACAAACACAGAACCATAATAATAGTCTTGGGATTTCATTGGAAGTATGCACCACTACAGGATATTAAAATAACTTATGGTGCGCTGTAATTCTTGTTTTGTATTTGTCCAAGTAGTTGTGAAGCAGGCAATAAAGTAGTAAAATAAAAAGCTAAGCTCCAACTCTAGGTAAGCTGTGTTCTTAAAGTTGTAGTCGTGCTTTTGTATTAAGTGTGATTAACCTAGCTGACATTTTCCTGTGTCATCTTTGACTTTTTCTCGCTTAATAATATTTTGCATGTCAGTGACAAATTCTATTTACCTTAGCCTAGTATTATTTGAGACATTGTAATTGCTTCTCTAAGATACAAATGCTGATTGCGTGTAGATGATGAGCAATTCTGCTCTTCATTGACAATACTAAATTACTTGTTGCTTTTAAGAGGGTGTGGACATGGGAGAATTTTTTTGCTTTGGCTAAAATAGACAACTGAACAAATACAATCAGAAGCTGAACTCTTGAAAGTGGAACTGGCTATTGTTCTGTGTGTGTAAACAAGATCCACTACGTTGTCTACAGGCACGAGGCTAAACGTTTAGTAAACTGAAATGTATATATGGGGTGTGCAGGCAAACGAAATAGAGCATTACATCATATTCGCTGGTTTAAAGAACAGATAATTTGGACACGGCCTGTTTGAGGAATGTATGAGAGGATACTTGGTGAATATTGTAAACCAGATGTAAGGACAATATTTAACCTGCTTAAGAGAAAAAACCATTTACCACATCATTTATAGAGCTGACATATAATTATGCTTGCCTCATTAAAGCATGCCCAACATTATCCTCTTTCTGGCAATGCATATCACCGTATGCCCTTGAATAGAATGAAAAGGCATTTCTTTAAAACACTCCTTAATTGTACTTTTGCATTAATTTTGATTGGCCTTTTGCCCATTGGTAAGGCTCGCAGTATCATTTTGAGCAGCAACACAATAAGTGAAACTCTATCTACAATAACCAACCCTATCCTTAAATATTATTCCTGAGAGAAAGGCCAAGGAAAGAAAATAATTTTTGTGTGGTTAAAGATAGGCACCATTTATAATCTACATATTGCAATTAAAACCACTCAAGGATTTGACTTCCGTTAATTTTAATTGAAGTGGTATGTGGGTAGGGATTAGGTGAGTGCACAGATGTGCACAAAAATTAATATGAACCAGGAGAAATGTCTTTTCTCCATAAAAGGTCTGACCAAATGTTCACAGATGGAATTTGAGAGGACCCTTATTGAATAAACCAGTAGGGCTCACTTGGGTCATTTCTGTAGTAGTTCTATATACTTTATGTTGGAAAAGACATGCCCCTTTCTTTTTCTTTATAAATTATTCTCAGGCTTGATTAGTTAATGTCTCTAATTTGCATTCGTGCACCTAAATGAAAGTAAAAACAAATTAGTCCAATAAATGTACTTTATAGATGATGGTTTAAGGAGGTTGACAATTCTCAGCTAACAGATATTAATTAAGAATATTAACCATAGTAATCTCTGGTGTCAGCTGAGATGTCAAGAACAAAAGTAAAACAGGAAAGGGACACAATTTGAGGAGACATGAAGAACTTTTCAAACATAAGATATAGTGAAGAGTCTGGAACTGAGCCAAGAGAATTCCAGAAAAATACACACATGTATTCTTTCTGGTATTTCTGAAAACTAATAGTGACTGTAACACAATAAGTGTGCAATAACAGTTTGAATAAACAAAAAGCTGAATTTGTATATTACATTTTTAATTTTAACATACATTTTGCAATGTCTTTAAATAAATAATAAAGAGATGATATGTAAGTTCAAAAGCACATCACCTTAATTTTCAATAATTCATAATTTTACAGCATGATATCTCATTCTCTGCAGAATTTCATAGAAAAAAGGGGCAAAAACTGAAAATTAAAATAAAATCCCATAGTAGCTGATGTGAATTAATTCTTAAAGTGGATCTGATAAAAATTTGAAGATAGGGAAATATAACATCAAATAGAAGCTGATAAAGATTATTATTAATAGCTTTCTATAGAGAGAGGCACCTTTATATCTCCCCTTCCTTACTTCTTTAATTCTTTCATAAAGCAGATGAAACCGACTGTAGAGAGGAGGCCTCTCTCTGGAGGAGCTCCTGGGTCAGCACTTGGAATAACAGCAGGCGCTGAATGGAGGCTTTGCACGGATCTGCCCTTTCCCTCTGCCAGGCTACCCTCCTGCCTCTGCGGCTGAAGGGTCCACCGCATCCCCAAGCAGCTGATCTTCCTTTAAAGAGATTGTTTATAATTTTGCACATCATTTTTAAAGGGTATTTTTCCTAAGGGTTATAGATCATTTAAAACACAAATTTTCTGTAATCCCACCCAGCAGTCTGAGAGCTTGAGGCATGAAGATCCCAAGTTTGAGCTCAGCCTTGGCAGCTTCACAAAACACGATCTCAGGGGGAATGAAAACTTGCGAATGTAACTCTGCGAAAGTACTGGGTTTAATCCTCAATACGGTAAAGCAAACAAACAAGCCACTCTTAGCTGAGTTGAAGGGGTATGTATATTCATATCCAGAAAGAACAATACTGTTCAGTCATAAAGTTAAGCCCACATCTTCACTGGTTACAGAGGCCCTGCTGTGTGTCTGGCCATATGAAAAAGGCCTTGGCCGTATTTCAGTACCTTAGCACTTTGGAATAAACTTTCTGCTTTCCTGACCTATGCTCAGGCTATTGGACTAATTAACTTATCTGTTAAAAATTACACATTCTAAAATACAGGCAGTTCTGATAAATCAAGATATACTTGACATAATTATGAAGTTTCAAATATCTCTTTTATGAATTTCACAGCTCTCCCAAATTCTCAAGTTGAACTATTATTAAGTGAGACACAGGGGTCTGAGTTGGTAGATTTGACATTGGCAAAGAGGATGAGTTGAATTCCAAAGGGATCATAGAAGTTAGAAATACCCAAAAATGATTTATCACTTTTACCATATATTTTACTAATTGGATGAATGTTTTAATTTGATTTTCTCCCCTGAAATTCCATCATATAAAAATGATCTGATAGAGACTCTTTTGACTTCCCTGCCATCTGCCAGGACTGTGTGTCTTTTTATAGCTGTAGGAAATGAGCAGACCAGATTCTTCCAGGCAAATAAGTTTACTACAGTTCTAGGTCATGTGATGTGGGGGATTTACTGTAAGCTCAGGTCATCAATGTATCCAATGCCTCAGTCTCTGATGAGGGATGGGTTTTTGGCACTTTCTTCTGCATTGCAAACCTGGCTGATGGTGTCATACCATATGTATGCTTCATAGCCTGAGTTGGGACAACACCTTTTTCTGTAAAAATAACACTGATTGTGCGTGAAAGCAAGAATAGAGATATCTCATAATCTGGTCTAGTTTATATACAGGTATTAAGGTTGCGTCTGCAACCTTTTGTCTTTGTATAATTGATAAATTAAGTCCAATAGAACAGCTTGCTGTGACTGTGGCAAGAGATACCAGTCAGGTACCCAAAGCTGGCTAAAGCCAGGCTCCATCTAGTCTTCACTTCTGTTCTGCAAGCAATGCAAAAATGTCTGTACTTGTTGAGTACACTACTGGAGAATGGGAAAATTGCCTTTATGCAAACAATTTATTTTGCTCTTCTTTGGCTCTCATCTAAAAATCTAGGCAGGGCAATTATTCTGAGATTTAGTATTGGATCCTAACAGATTTGTGTGTTTTCTTGTCTTAGAAAATAGGAGAATAAACTAAGTACATACTACTCTATTCCTCTGCTTGATAGTTAAATTTGGTGCTCAAAGGCAGTGTGAAGATTGAGATAACCTTGGTTGTGCTTGATGAACAAACAACCCTCAGGTCTCAGAGTTTTATAACAATGAAAGTGCATGCTTTGCCCATTTCATGTTGATAATTACCTAAGCTGACAAAGCAACTCCCATCTGGAACATTGTCACTCTCATGGCAGAACGGAAGCTTTCACCCTTACTGCTTTTATTGGGAGTGACATATCATGTGACTTCTACGAAAATCTTCCTTAGTAAATCATGTAACCACCCCTAATTTAACAGGGGAGGAGAGCTGCCATCCTACCACATGCCTGGAAGCAGAGAGCAAGAGTATTTGTGATCATCCTTAATATCTATGACAGGTAGGAATGTTATGGTCCCTGCTTCCCAGTAGAATGATCTTTCCCTCTCTCACTAAGCTTGTGATAGCTATTTTGGAACCTTACATAAATGATTTATTCCTGTTGTCACATGCTTTAAATATTTTGAAACTATGCTAGAGTGTTACATGGTAATACATAGTTATAGTTAAATTAATTGAATCGTTCATTCACTTGTACCTCAGGATTCTTGTCCTATATTTCTGTAAGTGGTAGTCCTCTAATTTCTACATTTCTTACCCCCAATTTTATCTCCTAGTGCTGTTTTGGTTTGGTTCTGGTTCCCTGAGCTTGTTAGAGTGCACAGTTTGTGGTTACATTGCTGCTGACCTTGGGAACAAAAATTGCCATGAGGATATTTAGGATGATGTGACCCTATGCCCAGAACTTTGAGAAATAGATGAAGGAAGTGCTGGGACCTGGGAGAGTGGGATGACAGCTCAATGACGGAACCTGTGACTGACCAACAGAGATTTGTTAGAAATCTGTGAAGTCTTACAAACCTTACCACTATGGCACTGTTTTGGAGAAGAAATGGAAGCAAGGGGGCCAGTTGAAGGGTTTCTTCCCTTATAGCCTCCTTCCAGTTACTTATCACACTATTTTGTTATAATATCTCCTAGATTCAACAGCAGTATTGGCACTTTTTCTTTCTTTCTCCTCATTGTCTTCATCAAATAGGTTCTAAATATCCTGAAGGCAGACACAGTATCCTGTTGCTATCCCAGCAAAAGCCTTGTACAGCCCAGTGTGAGGCCCCCAGAAGCTGCCGAATACATCGTCTTTTCTTGCTCTCATGTATTTTCCTTTGTTGAATTGCAAAGATGCCATGCTCTTGCTTTTTGAGAAGACTGAGAAACCTGTGGATGGAGCAGCTTGTTCCTTTGCTGCCCTGTGGTGGAATTCAGGGAGGAGATGTTGCTTTATGCAAACTTACTCAGGCATCCCCTTCCTTTCCCCTGGCATGTGGAAATGAGTGATGATCCCGAAAGAAGAAGAAGAGTCAACCTATGCTAAGTCCAACAGGCAAGGAAGACCATCACACACATCAGGAAAAAATGAATTCTTATTCTCCACAGGGATGATGTGCACACTGAATGAGCTTATCAGAATACAGGCTTAGGAAGCCAGTCCAGGGATGAGCCGGTGGGCGGGCATCCCAACTCTGTCTATGAGATGTGTGGCAAATTACCAAACTTGTCTGTATGTTCGTTTACTTCATTTTCAAAATGTAACTGTAAGATTCATTCTTCATGACATCCAGCCCAGAGTGAGAACTCGTTTCGTGCTCCTAGTCTCTGAAATCTTTGCCACGTAGCAAACCCAAAATGACAAATGTGAGTTCACTCGTAATGGGCTTCAGCAACACGTAGGTATGTGGCCATACAAAGCATTGCTCTTTGAGCAGTTTCCAACTTGCTTACATGTCCCTCATTTAAATTTAATGTAAGAATATCTGGAAACCTATTAATAAAATTACCATAAACATTAAAAAATTCCATATGTAAAAGTAAACCATACTCATTGCATAACTTCTGAAAGGCAAAGAGAGGCCAGTAGCTGGACTTTGGGATGTCCTCTGAATAGCCTGGACCTCTTCTCCTGGTCTCTTTAACGCAGGGGTGTTGTTATAGTTGATACATTGTGTCAACTTGGGGAGTCTAGAGGTTTAACTAAGTAACTCAACAGTTGTAAATCTTGGGGTAAACAGGATATGCCCTTACCCTTGTGGGATGTTGTTTATGTTAATTTGGGAAGCTTTAAAGGTTAAATGTGTGATTCAGGAGGAAGCCAAGGTGCTTTGTAAACATCCTGAGACTGTGGAAGAGGAGGGCGTGGAGGTTATGTGAGAGGTACACGCCCCCTGGGCAGGGGGTAGATTGTTTACAATGTAGGGGAGAAAAGAAGGCTGCTTGCAGCCATTCCTCCCTTTTGCTGGTTGTTTTTGCTGTGCTCTGCTGCCCTGAGCAGTTTGCCCTCTGCCATGTGCCATTGTGCCTCAGAACTAGCCAAGTAAGGACTGAAACCTCCACAAACTGTAAGCTAAATAAACCTTTCCTTCCTTCAATTTAGGTGTTGGGTATTTTGTCTCAGCAATGAGGAAAAAGTAACCAAGACAGGTGTGGACCAAATGGATCTGCTTTTATTCATGCATTTTCCTGACATGCCTTTTGTACTTGACAATAGATTTTTGAGCCTTTTCCACTTTGAGTATCTCCATGAATGAGTATTCTTAATACAAATGTAAAGGATAATATATGCTGCTAAGTGACAAAATTCATTTAACTAGCCACAACTGGACATTTAAGTCATTTGAAAGTGTTTCTATTATAAATATCATTGTGTGTACTACAGGGTATGTACTTATTTGCAATTGCTTTTGCTTGATCCCTTAGGAAGACTTCCCTAGAAGCAGAATTCCCTGTTCAAAGGTCATGCCCCATGTAGAAATTTTTAGAAAACTGAGTTCATGAAGATTACATATAAAATTAGGGTCCTGTCACAGGGGATGAAAACAGCTGTTTCCTTGGCTCCTCACACATACTGGGCATTGTGTGTTCTTCATTTTTGTAGAACTGATGCCACAGAAGACATAGTTTGTTGTTATTTTAATATGAATTTTTTTGATTACCAAGTGCTAGGACTTTTTATTACTAGGCATTGTAGTTATATGGCTTTGCTCTGTGTCAATTGTTTGTCTCTCACTTTGGTCTATTTACCAGTTAAGGTATTCATTTCTTTTTTGATTTTTTTTTATTAATAAACTGGATGTGACTCAATGTGTGTAAATCTTTGGATTTCAACAGATTTTGCAGTTGATTGTAAATATTTTTTAAAAAATCACTCCTTAGGCTCCTATATTCCTGTTATTGTCATGAATTCAATCCTTTTTCAAATTTTTTTTACCTATTTATTAGTCTTGTATAGAGAAATATGAATTTCTAATACTTATTTTTCCTCTTCATCTTTAGCCTATATTGTTTGCTAAAATTATGCAGTTCATTACTTCCTTTAATGAGGCAGATTATAAAAAAAATTCTTTTGTCTTATATTTTCTAATATATGTTCCTATTTTTGGCTTATTATATTGACTGGAAACATATTATGGTTTCAATTTTGATAGAAATTGCTTAGGATTTTGTCATTAATAAATAATATATGTATGCTTATGTGAAACAAATTTCCTTTTATAAAGTTACTTTTTCAAATAAACACATTGTTTTTCTCTTTTGATGTATTGGTATGATTAGTTTTATCACCCTGTGTTTTAGAATTGAACCATCCTTGCCTTCCTGAAATAATTAAGCTTGGTTAATTCTAAAATCTATTGTTTTTTCATTTCATTTATATTTTCAAAAAAATTATTGCATATTTTATACAGTCTGGTCTCTATTTTATTTGTAGTCTTGCTTCTAGTTGTATCCCTTCTTTCAAAACACATATTTGTGTTTTATTTTATTGATATTTTAGCCAAAAGACAGAAAAACAATTTCATTGGTATTTTAAATTTTTAATTTTAATTATCAAATTAGAACAAGTAAAACCACCTAAAATTGTATGAAGAAAGAATCGTTTTTCCTGTCTCGTTTCCTGTCTTTATTGCTCCACTTACTCATTTATTTAATGTCACTGGTGAGCTAGATTTGCATATCTGTTAGTCTAATCTATTCTCCACCTCTCCATCCATGTATCTTTGACATAAAAATAGCATCATGCTCCAACTTTATATATTTAAATTCATAATGCAATATCCTCTTGAGATAATAAATAACACAAAACATATTCTTTAAATGAATACTGAATATTCCATAGCAATCAGTGATAGGTCGGTGAGTTTACATACTTCTTTACCGATGGTTATTTTTAGTATTTCCTTTTCAAACAATCCTGCACATTTATGTGGATAAATGTGCATGCTAGTAAGTGTATTGCTTCTGCTGAATTTCTGCAAGCAGAAATATCTTTTTAAAATTTAAGGAAATGAATTTAACATTTCGTAGATATGCTGGCTTATTCCTTCTAAAGTATGTATGATACAGGTTCCCATGTGCATTGCCTGAAACTTCTTTCCCAGTGCTCTTATCAGCACTGAATATTACTGATACTCAGAATTTGTGCCAGTGTAGGGCAGAGGGTGTTTTAAATGCTTCAGCTCACATGATGTGATGACACAATTCTTACTTATTTGAATTTTCTCTTATGTTGTTACCCTAGAAGTTTGTCTATTGTTTCTTTATCTTCATCTCTTTATACATCTGTAGTTTTAAGTGTCTAAAGATATTGGTATTTATCTATTACATAGGAAGTATGTGGGGTTTTCATTACTCTTCTCATTGTGTTTATGATATCATGAGGTATACAGTTTTGAAAACTACTTAGAAGGTGATCTATATCTTCTCTTTCCTTTATTAACTGGTTCTCTCTGGGTAAGGTTTTCCAATTTTACTGCTGTACAAATAATATTTTGACTTTAGTATAACACAGAATAGCTAGGTTTACTGACTGAGTATAAAGTATTTGCTGAACTGATCTGTCTACTTCATATCATTTAAATTTCAAATGAATTATAAATTTTAAAAAATGATCTTAACAGAGAACTAGATTTTGGATTTATCATGTCAATTTTTCTGTATTTTAATTCAGTGAAATCTGATTTGCTTATTATTTGTTCTTTATTTCTAGTTGTCTCTAAGTGAAAGCCTAAGTTCACTAGTTTTTATTAATTCAGGTTTAATAATTAAATTACTAGACTAATGAACTTCTCTTAGAATGACTTTACCAATGAAAAATAACTTGACTGGAGGTTTTTTAGATCACAATTTTTTTCTACTTGGACCTCTTTAGCTGTGAGTCCCTGGTCTGGATTTCATGTTCTAAAGGATGAATTTGAGGTCATTGTTCATTATAGTCTTGTGAAGATAAGCCCTGGGTTATCTGAGGGAACTGCAGGGTGTGACTGTTCCTTTTTTGGTGCAATTTTTCATCACTTGCTAGGAAATATATGAACATACCTCTCATCTGTGGGTTGTCCATAGAATGCTGTGAATGTACTCAGTCAGCAAGCCAAGATCATTGTGATTTTTCAGAGTGAGAGTAATATGTTTAATAATCACTTCTGTTCTTTGGGAGGATAAGAGTTATCTTCTAGGCTACTGGCTTACTTTTGTGTGCTTAGATTGTTCTCTGTTCTCATTTTTTATGTCCTTTACTTTCATCATTTTTATTTCTTTGTCCTTTTTTTCTCTTTTGAAAAGAGAATCCTAAATTTACACCAATGTTAGAGGTAATAGTTGCCATTATTCAGTCTAACTCATGGGTTTGAATCTTGTTGTTGATTTAAATCTTTTTGTGTCCCTCTCTGAACTCTTTTCTCTCTGTGTTAATTTCCTTTCATGTTCTTATTTTCTCACTTGACTCCTTTGGTTCTGTTTTTTCATTGAAGATGAGTTCTTAACTATTGAGTATGTTACATAAAGTCCAACCGCTCACTTCTGATGTTTGGTGCGGTTCATACCCACGAGGATGCTCTTTTTCTGAGTTGAGACAGTAATCATGGTCTTCTTGTTTGGTGCTCTCCAAGTTGCCTAATGTTGTATTTTTCCTTTACATTTCTTTTTGAAAAAAAGTAAAATGAAAGAAAGAGTTTCCCAGTCTCCATATTACAACTGCTTTGACTAGTGAGCCAGGACTGGGAGAGGGAGCATGGTTTGCCCCAGGTCCAGTTCAGTTCTTAGCAGCTAGTGACGTGACCTCATGTGCTTCTGTCTATTACGTTCACACCTTTTGCTTTATGTGCTAAGTGCACAAAGTCCCCTGAGAAACCCGCATCCAGCTGGGTCTGCTATTTGCACCTTTGTCCCTCTGTCCTGAGTTTTACATACCCGGATACCAAGTGCACCATCGGCCAATCATCTGGCTTTCTGCTCCTGTTCTCTGGTTGGAGTAAAACCTCCTCCTACCATGTTCTTTCTCTTTCTCGTGATCCACACCTGAGGCTTTCACGAGGCAGGGCCCAGATAAGAAAGCGTTGTTTACTTACTTTAAACTAAAGTTCTATTTGCCTCACATTTTGCTCAGATTCTGCCATTAATCTCTTAATTTTAATTTTCAGTAATGACGTTGTGATTTTTATATTTTTAAAGTTACTTGGTAAGGATCTTTTTTAAAGTTTTTTTTTAGTTTTTAAAAAATAAAAGTACAAAAACATATTAACAAACAGACACCAATTAGCATAAAAAATAGTACAATCACAGCTGATCTATAGACAAGGTGACATGGACTCAACAGTGGTTGTTGCTTTACCCATTGATATCTTCGAAGTGTTAATATATGAACCCAGATACAGACATGCAAAATTGGTCAGACAATTAATCCTCTCAACAACAGAAAAACACAAAAACCAAAAATCCAAAGACAAAAAACAAAACAGGCAAACAACAACAATAACAACAACAAAAAAAAACCACCAATAGTTGCTGCTTTGCATATTGATATCTTCAAAGTGTGTGTTCAGGATAACACATAGAGACATACAAGATTGATCAAATAACCCGTCATCGATTATTCCTTAGCATTAAGTGATATAATACAATAGTAGAACCATGTTAGCCCTCCTGCATATATGTATATTCATATATACATACATACATTTTTGTCTCTTTCTTTTCTCCTTTCCTTCGTCCCATCTGTTCTTTGTTTTAGAACAGATTTCCTTCATGTCTCTTAGTTTATATTCCCACGCTCGGGTTCTTACACCAGTGATACAATACGTTGCCTGCACATGTATCGCTGATTTATTTCACTTATGAGTATGGACTCCAGTTTTGACCACTTGCCTACAAAGTCCCCAAAACTGTCTTTCTTTATAGCTGAATA
>PVLD010003506.1:0-11021 GCA_004027595.1 Dinomys branickii | reverse complement strand
AGGATGGACACTTGGGTTGCTTCCACATTTTAGCTATTACAAATTGTGCTGCTGTAAACATGGGTGCACATATATCAGAGTGATATGATGTTTTCAGATCTTCTGGGAAAATACCCAGAAGAGGAATAGCTGGTTTGAATGGAACCTCTAGACCTAGTTTGCTGAGAAATCTCCAAACGGCTCTCCACAGTGGTTGCAAACTTGGTGAGGATCTTGATAGACATAAATCATTTATTTAAGAAATGCTTTTTGAGAGCTCTTCCTATGCTAGTTTATGAAATGAAGTCTTTTCAAAACAAGGTTAAAGATGGAGACAGGCTACTTCGTGATTGCCAACTGTTTTAAATGTGAAGAATACAACAGTAGTATACTGGAAATGCATAGAACACTACTGATAACAGAGCGTTTTTCCTATTCTCTCCTACTCAGTTCCTTTTGCCCTAACAGGACACAGGCAGATTTTGCATTCCTTTTACGTGCTCACAACCAGAGAGGCTGGAAGAAATGCAGTGCCCACAGGAAGATGTCAGTTCTGGCGAATGTGTAGGTGTCCAGGACACATATTCTGATTCTAATAACTCATAGCTCCACCAATATAGCAATCCATGCTGAACTGATCAGTGAATGTAAAATGGTCATGAAGAATAACCATAATCTTATGAATTTTTTAGAAGCTGAAAAGGAAGAGAATAAAACAAATGACTGTAGGTTTTAGAATCAGAAAGTTTCAAGACAGCACAACCCAGAGTTAGTTTTGTCTAAATAAAGCATGAACGTAACAGTCGAGTGGGTAAGTGCTTGGAATAGAAAAATAAGCAGGCCGACCGTCAGCTGCAATATGATAAGAGAATCCATGTTTTTAAAGATATGGTGTTGTAGTTCTTACAGGCAGCAGTTAGATAAAGGAAAGAGGGAAGCAAGACCAGTTCCCTTTGGGATTCCCGATGACAACGTAACAGATGACTCCAGATGACAATGTAAGAGGGGGAATGGAAAGAAATTATATTAACAAACTGTTGTTGATGGTTATAATAAGATTTAAGCAACCAAATAACCGAACCTGAAAGACCAACATATTTTTCAAGATGATTTAGAAGGATCCTAACATTGAGGATGTCAAAAACTGCAATTATGTCTGAACTCATTTCAGGAATGGCTTCCTGGCATCAGCTGCACCAGGGTGTTATCACATGTCTTGATGAGGACGTTTTAGTACACAACCAAAATTAAACTAAACTCCTCAAAACACATTATTGTCATTAGGTATATTTCCTGCATATTTCTCTTACCAATTTGAATTATATTTGTAATTTCAAAAATGGTTGAGATGATTAGTTTTTAAAATTCCAGTATATGTAAAAGAAACTGTTTTTAGAGAGCTCATAATCTTCCCAAGGACAGATATGCATGTCACCTCAAATAATAACACAAATGATCTTTAGAAAAGTTACAAATTATATTAATATTCAATTTTAAGATTCAAGGATGTTAGGAAATAGAAACATTAAATAATAATTTATGACTATTATTTTTCCTTTTAAAAATGGCTACAGATATATATCATTCGTGGTCTATATGTATCTTCCATGAAAGCTGGAAAATCTCTTTTGTTCTTACATTAGAATAAAATGTGGCTTTGATGAATATTTGTTATCATAAATTTTGAAAAGGACAAAGATTATGAATGCTAAGTATATTGTTAGGCTTCACTAAACTATTCTAATTTATGAAATTAAATTTCTTAGAGGTTTTCAACCTTTGCTCCAGGTACTGGTTGAAAATCAGTTGTTCAGCTTAAGGTTTATCATTTTGGGCACAAATGGTACTTTGGACCAGACAGTTCCTTGCTGTGGGGCTTTCCTGTGTATTGTGGGATACTGAGCCTCCCCCATAAGATGCCAGTAGCACCACCCTTCTCTCAAGTGTAACAAAAATGCCACCTGACTTTACAAGATGTCCCTCACAATGACAAAAGCGTGCCTGGTTGAGAACCTCTGGTTGTTTTGTAAGGCTTTGCATGATTTCTGCTATGCATGGGGCAAATGCCCAGATCCCCCTCCTCTTGCATTAATGGAAATGATGCCCCAAAGATCACAGTCCTTTTCTGACACTCTTGGCTGATCTAAGTTTTTAACTGCTTCTCTAATTTTCTCTTAGTTTAAGTGACAATATTTGTAATTTTTACTTTGTATCATTTGCAACTTACAGAAAGCTTGCAAAAATAGTACGGAAAATTCTAGTATACCATTTCTTCAGGATGATTGGTAACATTTTATTTAATTTCTTCTTACATATCTGTATACCTGTGTAGAAATGAACACATGCATGTGCATAAACACACAGAATTATTTCTCCTGAGTGATTCTAGACTGAATAGATACCAGGCCTCCTTTATTCCAAAATATTTCAGGGCATAGTTGGTAAACAAGAAAATTTCTGTTGCCTAACCATGGTGCAAATATCAAAATGAGCAGCTTTAACATGAATACATAGTCTATTTTCAAATTTGATCAGAAGCCATAATGTACTTTAGAGCTACATGTATTTTTCCAGAGGTGGGTTCAAATCTCACCTTTGGTGTGAATAGTTTCTGATTAGTCCCTCTGCCTTTTTCTCATCTTCCTGGTTATGATATTTTTGAAGATATAGACCAATTATTTTGTAGAAAGTTTCTCAGTTTGGAGCTTGTTTGATATTTTCTGAATGCTTAGGTTTTGATTTTGCCTTTTTGGCAAAAATACTGCAGGAAGGATATGGTGTCCTTCCTGCTTCATATCAGGAGATATGTGAGGTCACTTTGTCACAGTGAGGATGATGTGGACTGATTACATGGCTAGCAGGGTGTCTGGCGCATTTTTCAGTTGTAAATTTACTGGTTTTCTTATGACAACAAAGATTTGTGGGATGATAGTTTGAGGCAATGTCATGGCCTGATCCTCATCAGAATGTCATCTATTAACTTCAGCAACCATTTGAGGATTCAAGCCTAAACTAATTATTACTATTACTGCGATGATTGCGAAATCAACACCATCCCTTCTTCTTAGCAGTTGGCTGTCGAGAAAAGCTGTCGTTTCCCCTCATGTGCTCATTCATCTACATGAGGAAAGACTTAGGAGCTCTTAGTTTAGTCAATGACTTTTAATCTGTTGCTTTCACCATTTATTCTGTGGCTCCAATTGTCCTGGATTTGGGCAAGGGGACCCCTCCAAACTAGCTCTGCACTGTGTTGACGCATGTCCCCCATTTTCTAAACACTTCCCTACTTACTGGCGTGAAAGCAGTTCTAAATTCATCTTTAGCCACCGGAGCTCTGGAATCAGCTTCTCTAGACCAACGAGCCATCATTCCTTTCAACAAGGTAGAGTATTTGAAAATTTGAGCATGAGAGCTAATTTCAGGTAAACTCCACTGAAAGTTTGGAGATGCTTCCAATATCAAGAGGAAAATACAATTGTTTTTTATTTTCAAGAGAAAAAATGAAATAACATTTGAAAACAAGATAATAGGAGGGTAACAATGACTAATACACTGCATATTTAATTTAGCTTCTCAGAGTCCAAGATACAGGCATTTAATTGTCCAAACAATATTAGCATGAACCTTTCTTTTCAATGAACTGAGAGAAATTAGTAATATAACTATCTTAACTATCATATATATGTGTGTGTACAACACACACACACACTTTTTTTGTGCTTTTCTCTTTTGTCTTTTCTCCTTTCCCTCATCCCAGTTTCTCTTGCCTTTTCAACAGTTTCTTACCCTTTTACAATATTTATTGTACATTTTGGAACTTGTTTATCCCTTCAGCTTCTCATACTAGAGAGATATATGATGTTTGTACCTACATGTCTGGTTTATTTCACTTATGAGTATGGTCTCGAGTTGCATCCACTTATCCATAAAAGTTTCAAGTTTATTCTTCTTTGTGGCTGAATAGTACTCCACTGTATAAAAAGTACTCCATTATATAAAAACCCATGTTTGTTTTGTTTTTTTTTTCCAGGAGCTAGCTATTAAAAAGAGTGTTTCTATAAAAGGGGGTTAGCATATATCACTGTGGTATGATGTTTTTAATTCTGGGAAAATGTCCAAAAGGGGAATAGCTGGGCCAAATAGGACCTCCAATGCTAGTCTTTTGAAGAATCTCTACAGTGATTTCCACAATGGTTGTGCGAGTCTACGCTCCCACCACCAGTGAAGTGTCCCTTTTTTCTCACAGTCCTGCCAGCATTTGTTATTGGCTGATTTCTTGAGAATAGCATTCTTTCCAGGGTGAGTTGGAATCTGTGTTGTTTTAATTTGCATCTTTCAAATGACCAGTGATGTTGAACATTTTTCATGTATTTATTTGCTGTTTGTATTTCATCATCTGAAAAATGTGTATTCATCTCAGATACCCATTTTGGATTGGGTCTTTAAATTCAGGAGGTCTGATTTTTTTGAGCTCTTTATTTGTTCTCGATAGTAATCTTTTGTCTGAGGAACAGCTGGCAAACATTTTTTTCCCACAGTGTGGGGTTGTCTCTTCACTCTGTTGGTGGTTTCTCTTTTGGGCAAAAGCTTTTTAATAAGATGAGATCCCAGTTGTTGATTCTCTGTGATAGTTCCTATCCAACTGGGATTTAATTCACAAAGTCTTTGCCTACACCAATGTCTTCAAGAGTTTCACCTGTTCTATCTTCCAGCAGTTTTAATGCTTCTGTTTTAATGTTTAGATGTTTGATCCATTTTGAATTTAGTTTAATGTATGGTGAAAGATATGAGCCCAGTTTTAATCCTTGGCATGTGCAGAGCCAGTTTCCAGCACCATTTATTAAAAAGGTTATCTTTCTTCCGGAGAATGTGTTTGGCACCTTTATCAAAGATAAGGTGGCTGAGTTTGTCTGGAGTTGTTTCTGCATCTTCAAATCTGTTCCATTGATCTTTGGGTCTATTTTTATTTTTGCCAGTACCATGCTGTTTTTTATCACAGTAGCTTTACAGTATAATTTTAAATCAGGGATTGTGATGCCCCCTGCCTTGCCTTTGCAGCCCAGAATTTCCTTTGCTATTCTAGGTCTCTTCTGGTTCCAAATGAATTTTAGGATTGCTTTCTATAATTCTGTGAGATATGCTGTTGGAATTTTGATTGGAATTGCATTAAATCTGTATAACAGTTCTGGAAGTATGGCCATTTTCACTATGTTGGTTCTTCCTGTCCAAGGGCAAAGGATATCTATCTTTTCATTTTCTGGTATCCTCTTCAACCTCCTTTTTCAGAGTACTATAGTTTTCAGTGTAATGGTCCTTTTACATCTTTTGTTAGATTGATTCCAAGGTATTTTATTTTGATTTGGATGCTATTGTGAAATGTGTTGTTTTCTTAATATTCTTCTCAGTGAGTTTGTTATTTATGTACAGTCAGGCTATTGAGTTTTGAGTGTTGACTTTGTATCCAGATTCACTATTGAATTTGCTTATTAATTGTAGCAGTTTTTAATGAAGTTTTGGGGGTCTTCTATGTAGAGTATCATGTCATCTGCAAATAATGATAATTGAACTTCTTCCTTTCCTATTGTTATTCCTTTTATTTCTTTCTCTTGTTTAATTGCTCTGGCTAAAGTTTCCAGGAATATGTTGAATAAGAATGGAAACTGGACATCCTTGTCTTACTCCTGATTTTAGAGTAAAGCTTTCAGTGTTTGTCCATTTAGTATGATATTGACTATTGGTTTGTCATAGACTTTTATCAGATTGATATGAAGATCATCTGTTACAATTTTTTTGTAGAGTTTTTTGAAAATGATGAATGGATGCTGACCTCTGTCAAAAGCTTTTTCTGCATCTACTTCATATTTTTGTCCTTTGCTCTGTTAGTATAGTGTATTACACCTATTGATTTATGAATGTTGAACCATCCCTGAATCTCTGGAATGAGGTCCACTTGGTCATGGTACATAATCTTCTTCATGATTTGTTTCATAGTATCTTATTGAGGATTTTTGCACCTGTGTTCATTAGGGATATTGACCTGTAGTTCTTTTTCTTAGTTGGGTTCTTCTCCAGTTTTGGTATCAGGGCAATGCTTGCTTCCAGGAATGAATCTGTTAGTATTGCTTCCCTTTCAATTTCATGAAAGAGTTTGTGAAGTAGTGGTGTTGGGAGAAAATACAGTTTTGAGTAAACAAGCGAAAGCAGTATCTTGGAAATTGGCTAGTTCTTGAATGTGCTTCATGAACAGCCTGGTGTAAATCTATTCACCTTGAGAGCTTCCTTTGCGAGTGTACACAGTCTGGAGAAGTTTAGTGTGCTTTTTATCTTCCAAGTGTCAACCTGGGCATAGCCCGGCCAGAGAGCTGTCTATCTGGTGGTGTTTGGAAAGTCATCACACTGGAGCCACCTTCTGTGCTGCTGCAAGGAGGACCCAGTGGAGGCAGCAGGAATGACAAAGTAGGACAACCTGAGCCTCCCCTACCTGGCTCAGAGCCCCTTGAACGTGGTTCAGTGATTGACTTCTTTGAAGGCTCAGAACGTGGAGGGAGAGGCCTAGCCGGAGCGCTAATTGCATTATGATTGCATGAGATATTGCAAGGTTTACTATGAACTCTTGGCTTCAGAACACAGGCTGGTGAGCTCCGGGAGCGCTTGGCAGCAGGAGAGGGGGAAAGAATCCCCGACAATCATTGGAAGAGTCAGCGCTGCGGTGAAGCCAGAGTGTGTGCACTTGGCCCAGCACTGTGACTTCTGGCTGGGGTGTGTGCTCAGTGGAAGAATCGCGCTGGTTAAAATGTTGGCAGGTTTCAGGAGGTCTCTTCTCCTTCTTTTGTCTGGTTTTGATTGCAGTAGTTTGGGAAGCTGGCAAACAGTTTGGTTTTGTCTTGAATAAACTGGCTGTGAGCCTAAGCCATTTCTTTCTTTTTAGTTCTTTGAACTTGAATCAACCAGCTACTTCATCAAGATAATATATCAACCCAGAACCACAATTAAAAATATTAAACTTGCAAAGCTGCTTTTTAACTTCATTATTAGACTGACCAGCTATTACAAAACATCAAACCAGCAAATAGATGTCTCTTTTAAGAGACCCAATTGCAACAACTGCTTGGCTCCTAACATTCGTGTTGGCCCTTTTAGATGGTAGCTCGGAATTTGTAAAGAAGAATTTAATTCAAGTTGACCAGAAAATTGCCTGATGGTCACAAAACTTTTACTAAGCTAGGGAATTTTTTGGTGTTATCTTTCTATATAAGCACATACAGAAAAATGCTTGGTCTGAACCCCTGAGAGAAGGGCTTGTATTTTAACAGGCCTGCAGCAGTTTGTCCACTAGTCCTAGAGGAGAGTTGAAGACACACGACTTTTGGCTGTGTCCCAGGAAAAGGTCCAGAAAGGCCAATCTGTTTTGACCCAAGTGAATAGCTTGTCTCATTTGAATATTTGCTTCAGAGCATTATTTGAATGCAAATAAATGTGGATAATGACTGTGATAAATTTAACTATGTGTCTGAGCCTAGTATTTCACATGTTTCTTATGAGAAGGCAATATTAAAAAATGTACTTTTATTAGGACATTCGCAGTCCATAAAGATCATATTCAACATGGAGAGTCTGTACATGCACAGAGCACATTTAATTCTTGTCTTTGCTCCCTTCCCCTCTGATCCCTCTAACTAACCCTTTCTCCCTCCCCACGTACAAAGCTCTATCTGCATCTTCCCTTCAGTTCTTTTTTAAATGTATTTTTCCTTCCTCCTCTTCCCCCCCATCTCTTATTCTCCTTCCCACTTGAGTTCTTCCTACTCCTTAATTTCTATTTTCCACTTTGCTCCTTTTTTATACTTTAGTTTCTCATCCAGCCTTTCTGGATCTTTCCTTGCAGCATAGTCAAATAATGTGAGAAATAACATGATGTTTAAATTTATGTGTCTATTTTATTTCACTTACAACTATGGTCTGGATATGCATCCTTTCACCTAAAAAATGCCTGAAGTGTATCCTTCTTTATGGCAGAATAGTACTCCATTGTATATAAGTACCATATTTTGTTTATTTATTTGTCTGTTGGTGGGCACATAGGCTATTTCCAAGATTTAGTTATTTATTGTGCTGTTATAAATACTGGCATGCATATATCACTATGGCATTATTGTTTTACTCTTTCAGGAAAATACCTAGAAGGGGATATCTGGGTCCAGTGCAACTTCTAGTCTTAGTTTTCTGGGAATCTCCATGTTCTTTTCCATGATGGGTGTGCCAATTCACATTCTCACTGTACTGACTCCATCATGTGCAAAAAAAAGTGAAGAAATCTGTATGGATTCACAAAAGCATTCTCTGATTATTTTGTGGATAAGAAAATTAACTTAAAGTTTTACCAACGAACCATATAAACTCTTGCTGGGTTTATGAACATTTTGAGGATAAAGAATAAACATTTTGTTCATTCTGAAAGTAGTAACAATTGGTAAACTGTCACATAATCAAAATTTTGATTCATTTATGTACAATATCTAATCATAAAATATAATTAACAGACTTTATCTCTACAATGATGATGCAGATATAAAGAAATATTAAAAATAGCAGTATACCGGGATCTAAAATGTATATGGTTAATAAAAATGTGATATTCACATAAAAGTTCTTGACGTTCTATGTTGATACCAACTCTTTAGCTGTGGTACAATCAGCTCCAACAGAGTTTTAAGCATTTTTCTTGATGATCATTGCAGTAGATAGCTGTGCTCAAATAAAAGAAAATGCCCACAAAATAATGGCCTAATGATACTTTATGTCAATTATTTCATTTGTAGCTAATTAAAAGCAGTTAAAACAGTTGTCTAAGATATGAAAATTCCCTTAGTGCTATAGGTTTCAAATTGCCTTAAGAGTTTTTCTTACCAGGAATATAGTTGGGCTTTTGAAATAATCTGGAAATCCATTTCACAAGCAAATCATCACCTACAGTACTTACATGGCTACTTCTTTGGGGAAATAACATCATGCAATGTTTCACTGTGATGTATTCACATGGTAATCTGACCTGCATTGGAGGCAGGGGCTGATAGTGAAATGGTCACAGAACTCTGGAAAAAGGATATTTTCAGGTTGATCTGGAAGGATGGAGCCAAATTAGTATGCTGCCATTCTTAGAAGATAATGTGACAAAATGAATCATTAACCCCTACAGAAGCTACGAAAAAAAACAGGCTACTCGTGCTAAGCATAGAAAAGGTAACCGAAGGCCGCATATACGACCTACATGAATCATTTTTATCAGTATGGAAAACGGGACAGTTTCCTCTTTTATAAAAAGCAAGACACTGCTATAACCCTGAAAGTTTGGGTAATTTCCATCATGCTTTTTTCCTTTCCTTCGTGTGTTCCTCCTATATAAAAAAGAAAATGTGTGTCTCAAAAGTGGTGGTATCTGCTTTAACAATCTCCCCAAAACTGTCAGGGGATTAATAAAATAAGAGTATATTTCTTTGCCATGTCATAGTCTGATGTAATTGGTTGACTTCTTCAAGCAGCTCTCATCCAAGTTGTCATCCAGGGACCCAGGAGGCTGTGACTTTGTGGGTCCTTTGTATCATGGCTGCCTTGGTAACATCACCATGGAGGGGAAGAGTCAGAGGGAAGAAAGAGTGTGTACGGATGGGAGGGAAGGTGGGAAGATGAATGAAGAAAATGTAAGTTTTCTATGTGGAGGTAAAAATTATCACAAATTGAGGAGCTTGAGGCAATATACATTCATTATTTCACATTTTCTGTTAATCAGGAGTCTGGGCCTTCCTTGATTGGATCTTCTACAGAGCTGTGCTGGATTCTCATCTGAGGGCTCCCTCAGGAAAGGGTCCACTTTTAAGCTTACTTAGAGAGTTGGCAGAATTTCTTTCCTTGTAGTTATGGAATTCATGGCAGCATGCTTCCTCAAAGCCAAGCATGGGTGAGGGATTCTAGAGCTAGTCTTGTAGCAATATGAAGACATATATGATATAACACATTAAGGAAAACAAGTGCTCAAAACTTATGCTGTAATATTTTGGTTAAAAGAAGACCTGTCCACAATTGAGGTGAGAAGATTATACAAGGGGCCAAACATTAGTGGGTTTTGTGATGATTGGCTTAAAGTTTGTTGCCAAATCACTCAGTTGCATTAAAACTGTCAACTGTTAGGAACAAGATGTTTACCCAGAATTACAAGGTTCTATTTAAAAATGTAAAGAAGACACATAAATCAACAGAAATTAGTAGGGCTAATGATTATAGCTATCTAGTATATAAATTACTAATTTCTGTTGGTTTATTGAAAGGAAGTTAAGGTTTAATTTTTTGACTAATTTCACATGCTTCTATCTGGTAACCTGAACAACTACTTCAAAGACAACAATTTGCAATATAACAAACATTATTAAATTCATATCATCTTGCTTTTTGAAATTCTATGTGGTTTCTAACTTTTATTTTTTTTCTTTTTCTTTTTCTTTTTAAAAAATAAAAGCACAAAAACATATTAACAAACAGACACAAATTAGCATAAGAAATAGTACAATCACAACTGATCTACAGACAAGGTGACATGATCTCAACAGTGGTTATTGCTTTATCCATTGATATCTTCGAAGTGTATATATATGAACCCAGATACAGACATGCAAAATTGGTCAGACAATTAATCCTCTCAACAACAGAAAAACACAAAAAACAAAAAAACCAAAGACAAAAACCAAAACGAACAAGCAAACAAACAAAACCACCAATAGTTGCTGCTTTGCATATTGATATCTTCGAAGTGTGTGTTCAGGATAACACATACAGACATACAAGATTGATGAAATAACCCGTCATCAATTATTCCTTAGCATTAAGTGATATAATACAATAGTAGAACCATGTTAGCCCTCCTGCATATATGTATATTCATATATACATACATACATTTTTGTCTCTTTCTTTTCTCCTTTCCCTCGTCCCATCTGTTCTTTGTTTTAGAACAGATTTCCTTCATGTCTCTTAGTTTATATTCCCACGCT